>CM010314.1:20602643-20646052 GCA_001923025.3 Taenia multiceps | reverse complement strand
CACGCAAACGTCGAATCTAAGATCTGATTCTCGTACCACTCTACTATTTTCTCCACAAGACTATCTGTCGTTCGCTTCTACTTTCAAAACTTGCACCAAATTTTGCCCACGCAACTCTTAAGCTTGGCATTTATCTTCTGCACCATATTCAGCGTGCATTTGATCGTTTTAAAGCACTTTCATTTGTATCACTTCACCTATTCCTTTGTATAAACCGTTTTAAACCATCCCAGCGAATGCGATCTCCATCCCTGATTGCCTGTTTTGACCACCCAATGCATTCCCTCATAATCACCATTGTCACCTGCTCATATCGTCAACTAATGCAAGTTTAGTCCCGAAGGTCACAGTAGCAGTATGCGTACAGCTGTCCTGTCTTAAGCCGCCAGTCAGCTACCAAATTTACCTAATTAAACATGCAAAGGGGATTTATCATTTGTTACTCATTTCAAGATAACCATAACGTCAAAAAGAATATAGGCGCAAGACTAGGCAAGGAAAAAAACGCCTAAAACCTGCTACTACAGCATTTCTGATAAACCAAGCCAATGCTCAATAATTGAACCAGATTATCTTTATCGGACAGTTCGGCGCTTTTAGTCATGCAAAAAGGAAACCAACTGTTAAGGAAACTCAGGATAGTTCATTCCTGCACCCATCTCAGCTTTGTTCAGACCCTTTTTAAGCTCTGTCATCAACCAACACTTTCTTAACCTTACGGCTGCACCACACTCACAAGATTACTACATCCAACCGTCTTGCCTAGAGGGATGCCTTTGACACAAGGAATGTCAAGCATTAGCTAAAGCATTATTTGAGCATTGAGTGCAAGCACTAATTTTTTGAGAGATGAGACGATGCATTGTTCAAAGTGTGCCCTTTAGGCGAAAGACGAGGCTATCAGTTAAAAGATGGTACCGGATGTGAACGCAGAGTTCCTGAAAACGAGTAGGGCGCAGCCCCAGCTCTCAAGCAGGAGTAGGCTACAGGTAAAGAGTTGTATACTATCAAGGAGCTGACAAGACTAACGATTTTTGTGACAGGGAACTTAAACAACTATTTTAATGTTTATTCCAGGACTCAATTCCCCAACTGAATTGCTATCTGCATAGCTGTGCATTTTAGGTGTGAAGTGTGGTGTGTTGCTCCTCTCATTGTTTAATACTGAAGAAAGTGTGTGTCGGTTCTCTCTTCACCAAAGAAGGGCGGCAGAGTAGTGACTTGCCTTGCACTACTTTTAAGGCGTAGTTTGCTTTATGGCTCAAACTGGTCGCACATATGCTCGAATGTCATCATAGAAGCCAAAGTGTGTGTTTGCAAAATAAGACCTGCAAAGTGTTCTTACCCTTACACGGAAGAAGCTAATTTCCTCGGGAATGACGGATTTCCATGACTATTTGTTAGTGTCAGTGATCTGCTCTTACTGATCATCTGTCAGTAGAGTTCGTAAATTAGCTCTATACTGAGCCATTTAGCATATTCTTTTGGGCTTTCATGAGTAAATGTGCACCAATTTCATCAGTGAGATTGCTTCCAAAGACCAAAGTAAAAATGACAGATGACAATGTGTAACAACAATTTGAGGAATCCGTTTGCCGCGCATGCGTAATTCGCATTCCGCATTGTTGAATGGAAAGGAGAGATTGTGTTCCCGGCAGGAAACCTTTCCTCAGCGCCTCCACTGCATACCAATACTACGCGTTAAAGTTTCAATCACGCAGTCAGTCCAAGAGGTAACTGTAAGCAGCATAAAATAAGCTATTTACAAAGTAGATTGTTAGCATGTGTCATGGTCTGCCACACCTTTCATTTAGTCCCACACTAGGCGGACTTCCAGCGTCTGCCAGGATCTGTGACATGGGGATGGAAGTAGGCAAACTCCATCTTGACGATAAACTGCTATTTTGAAGGTCAGAATCCCAATCCTCCCCTGACGCATTCACTGAAATTCGCACAACTGACTTTAGCATTTAATTTTAGCTTTTGTTATTTAGAGCCCATTTACTGAGTTATCATTTATGGAAAATTCTACAACGCTACAGATTTTGTGTAACAATTCTCAGCCAAACCTGGATCCTCCATTCATATTTTCCTCATTCATACACTAACAAGTAGAAGCGTCTTGACAAAGAAGTCTGCACAACTCTGTCTCCAAGCCAGCAGGCCCAGTGCTCTGCAAGCATCTTCACAGTCAACGAACATCAACCTCACCAAGTAAAGATTAGATTTTGGATCCGTACCGGTTCAGCTTTGCAAGGTATTTCCAAACTAGTTTATAGCATTGCAGTCACGCCTGCAGCGTATACGAGGGACCAGAATTCTTGACTGCAATCCATCCACCTATTTTCGTGCAATCCATGCAAGTTAGCTCTATAGACTTTACGGAAACGAAGACCATCGAACTCAAGTTGACACATCAGTGGTCTGTTGGTACTCCGTTTACTAGACAAAGCTGCTTTTGCCCTATCACATTCGCGCTCAATATGAGCTAAATTGACTGACAACCTACTTCGTTCCTTGCAAGGCATAGCAACATTTACCATTCCTCACATCCACTGAAATGAACTGTTATGCGTTTCACACAGTGCAAAATTCCACCGATTTCACATCCGTATGCGCTTAGCCAATTGCTTACCATCATCCTGCAGATGTGCATTATCGCCGTTCAACTTAATGGCAACGAACTAGAGAGTGGACTGAGAAATTGTAAAGGACAACTCACTACATTCGACTGCGTTCTCTATGTACTTGAGCTTTTGCTGCTTACAAGGCAGGACTCCGATGTTGCTATCGAATCGTAGGCCATATTGAGGACATTAGCGGTTGTAATTATGGATGACGTAAGGAGAAAACCGAGCCTTATCAATGGCTCCCTTCTAATGGCGGCACCAGCAACTTGGCGCAGCTGGCATGTCCAAGATTACGATGACTACATTATAAGCCGCAAAGATCCATTTGATTGGGTTCGCCAAGATGTAATTTGGAGAAAGATGTAGAAAATCTGTTATTTACCTAGCTGCGAGATGTTAAATGCTCGGCCTTGTAAACATAATTGCTTAAGTGTCTTTATAAAAGCAGGGTAAATACAAGCAGGTTTTCCTTCCAGAACGCTTTTTTGTTTGGATTGAGTTGAGTGATCTAGTGTCAGTGACATAGATAGGGGCATCTACAGATATCCTAGTCTGACTTATGTTTCGGAGTGGTTTTGAGTAAGAGTGTACAATCATTTCATGGTGTGGTATAAATGAAGGGTGGTTGAAATGATTATTCGCGCTAGCTTGCTGCAGTCTAGCCTCTGTCACTCCTATTCTTGCATCCTCTTCGCATTCTCTGTTGGTCAGAACCACACCGCGTTGTCAACTATGGCTGCTCTACCTACTACTGACTTAAAAGCATTTTGTTAAGCACAAAAATAGCGCATAAGTTGGAATATGAGCTGTCCTTTGCAGCACCCACTTCAATTTACATCAGCCAATCAGCTGCCTGTCATCTTCTGTCAAAGGCCCCATCAATTTCTTTTTCTTTCGTCCTTGCTCTCAATCTGAATCAATACCTTACAAAATCCCTGCTGAAACTTGCGAAAATCCTACGTCATAATGAAATAGGGCTGTCTGAGTTTATTAGCTCTTTTTCTGATTTATGGCTGAAAGCGGCCATTCGCATTCCATTTAACTTACAGTGTTGTAAACTTGTCATAAGTGATCAAGCTAAGATTCGTGGCCTAGAATGCCAAGACGAGGAGTCATTGCTATAAAATCCACTGGCAATTGGATGGTCAAATATCTCTCAAATGTTTAACATTTCCATGTGGATCGGTGTTGTCTCCAGAGTTATTCGCAAGCGAAGAAGCCAATTGCAGAGTGGAAAGTATGGCTGAAGTGGAAAATTAGATGTCACTTTCAAGGCGCTGAGGTACGGATTTGCTGACTGTCTTTATGTGATTAATTGAGCATCCGCCATCATTTGTTAGGTTTACATGCCACCATCTTTTGCCACCCAATGATAAGGTGGCATGGTATTTAGTGCGATCCTTGTGGTAAACAAATAACTTTAGCATGTAGTCTGATCATCACACACAGATTTGAACCATGTCCATTTGCTAATGTCAGACGCTTTCCTAATCGGCTATGCATAAAGCAGAGTCCAAGGAGAACATAAGGACTACTGGCTTGGTACTTTGCGAACTGGCTAATTGTTGGTGACTAAACTTGCACAGTCGCCTTTTCTCTCCATTATTATGGAGCTATCTTCAGCCTAATAAACTCCGTCTGCGAATGTTTGATCGGTTGAAGTAGTGCAGTGACACCTTACCTGATCTGATGAGATGAATGCCAGCACACCCTTTGCGGCTAGTTGGACACCCGTTTCTTACTGTTCATATGTATGGCGACGGTGATTTGTAGTAAACGTCATGACCATTTAGAGCATAGGTGCCACTTAGGAATGAGTACCTACCATTTAGATAGCATGAAGTCAAAGCAGTAATTTTATGCTAAAATCATCGTGACAGTCAGAGTTAAACTCAATTTTGCACTGCATGCATTGCTTATGAGTAAGTACCTTCTGCTGCAGTAGGCTTAACCTAAATTGCTTGCAGCACATGGAAGCCGGAAACGAGAGATAAATTCTTTGGAAATGAGGTAATCCTCACGGCGGCTTTTTATCGCATAGTTTTGTTCGACCCTGTAAGCGCGTGACTGCTCACACATGAGTTATCTTACTTGACGTGTTCCAACGCTTCGCAAATTCGAGCACTGGTGCCAGGTTTATACAAGCACAAAATATTGCGAATCATTTATCTCATTCAGCTTTGTTGTACGATATATTATGCCTTATTCAGACATTCCGCTTTCTGTTGTTTCATCCATCGGAATGACGACTGATGGCTTGATTCTTCTTCATCGGTAATCAGCACTGTCCTATGCGCATCTACCTTTGTTGGAAACTTGACACGATTAAATGATGTCCCAGCATTGCTACCGAGCGTCTCATTTGGATCGCATGCTGTACACAAATTCCCCTGACGTAGTCATCCGCACACAAGAAGTTGCGTTCATTGTACCACGCTGTTACATATAAATACCAACCAGCTTCGTCGCTTGGTATATTGATAAAAGTTATAGATGCTGGAAAGCAGCACTTTTGCCGGCCACTGTTAATAGACACACTGGCTCATGTCTGTGCCATTGTCGAAGCAGCAGGTCTTTTGATGGCTGCAAACCACACGGCCCCAGAACGACTTAGTCATCCTCTCACTCCAAGATGCTTAACAATTGAATTCAACTTCACAAATGCCATGCCTACCCTTGGGTTTGGTGTAGAATATAGCGAACGAATCGGATAATCGGCTACAAATGAGTAGGCATATGCGAGAACACCCTTCCAAAGTAAAATTATAGCCACTGTTTGTACGAAGGTCCTAGAATCTGCAAGCATCTTCCTTTGCATTACTGGCAACAACTAATCCATTTAAGTGTGGATGTGGTTCCTCAGTAAATGCTTTGGCCACGTACCGAAAATCACCATTTGGTTCTAAAAATGATTTTGTTTAACGTGACGCAAATTTCTCGCACTTATGTTTAGAGTCTTCTAAATCTGACTTTCGAGGGTGTGGCTAGTCCCAGAGGCCAGAGTGACCCTCTTATTTTCATGATTGGCTTGCACTTTGATGGAAGAGTCTGTGTAGGCTTTCAGATTTCCGAACCCTGGTCCTATAGAGTTGATAACTTCGATATATTTAGCCAGTCTGGTGGAGTTTGATCTGCTTTCTTAAACTTAAACATGCTAAAGCCTAGCATTATTTATGGAGGATCATATCACCCCTCAGTACCCTTGCGTGCAAACCATTGAACGCTGCACGAAGAAGGACAAACTTCGACTTGATGATGGAACAGCATGAAACTCAGTCTTGATTGAGGTGTAATTTACCTGGTTCCGCCCTCTAATGCCCCTGCAATTAAAAGTGCTAAAGCAGGTGTTAAATTTCCCTGCTGCGTTACTAATGATTCATCTGGCTCTTTTCTTTTTGAAATTCCAGTGGTTTGCTTTCCTTTAAAATTTCAATTTAATTAAGACTCCTTCGTTTTTGCAACCAAGTCATCAATATTTCTTAACGACAATCTTTGGCTACGCATGGCAAAGCTCAATTTTGCTAACGAATAACGAATACCCAGACAAAAGGATATGCAACCAGCAAAGCTTATAGCATTCGTAGGAGAATGAATGGAAATTGCATTTTAATGCAGCTGAAGGCCGTGGATCAAGAGCATCACAACTACATAACCGAAGCGAAGCAGGCTTTAATTTGGCACGAAATAAGTAAAAAACACATTTTGATAAATAAGCAGTAAAAAGTTGCCAACAAAGCATGCATCATGCTCAAGAGAATGGATTATGATTGCGCTGCAATGTTGGCCAGTGCCTTCACACTATAACCCGTTTACGTGGAATCACATTTCTTAGACGCGAAACAAAGTCTCACCAACGTCTCGCATCTGCAGTTGAGGAGTAATTCGCCTTCGCTAGGAATAAATACTTGAAAGTTTGATTAACTACAATTTATCAAGTATTTAAGGAATTCGCCTAATGCATTAGATTGCCACTGATCAAGATAGAATCGACACAACCACCATTGTTTTGATGAAACTGGCTTACAATCCTGTAAATAATGCTTTTAATTAAGAGAAGAGTGGCTAAAAGCTACTGACAAATGTGAGAATCTAAAGACTCACTTTGATGATCAACACGCTCACTGTCAGCCGCGCATATTCTAATTCCCCAACCTATGGAAGTGTGGTTGCATGAACTCATGCGTCGTGAAGACTTTGTTTCCGATTCGAGCCTTCAAAATAGCTTTGAGCTACTTCGCAACTAAAAGCACTTATGCATTATTTAGTTTCTCAATATCAGTTCTGCAGACCAGTTTGGCACTGCACGTTTTGCTGTCGTGCTAAGATGATGCGCAACCTGATGCCGGACGGTTAATTTTCTTTTGGAATTCCGATGAGAAAGCAGAAACATTTAGTGGGAAACACAAAATCTGCTAGCCAGCTCATTGCGGATTTCCGAACCGTAGTTCTGTTGAGTTGGTGGCTTCAACATATTTAGCCAGTCTGGTGGAGATTGATTTGGTTTCCTAAACTTGAACATGGTAAAGCCTAGTAGTTACCCTTGGAGCGTCATCCTGTTCTTCAGCACCCTTGCGTGTAAACCTGCAGACTCTGTGAGGAGAAGGATAGACTTCAATTAACTTAGTATAATTTGACAGTAGACCGGTACAGAACTCAGTCTTCATCGAGGTGTAATTTACCTGCATCCGCCATTCTGATGCCTCTGTGATAAAAATTATTGAAGCAAGTGCCGAATTTCCTTGCCGCGTCACTGCTGCCGCATCTAGCTGTCATTTTTGCAACCGGGTTGCCAATATTCCTTAACGACAATCTTTTAGCTATGCATAACAAAGCTAAGCTTTGCAAACGAATAAACGAAAACCCAGAAAAAGAAATTGTGGCCAGCAAGGCTCATGGCATTCGAAGGAGAATGAGTAAAAATCGCAGTTTCATGCAGCTGAAAGCCGTGGACAAAGAGTATCTCACCAATATAACCAAAGTGAAACAGGTCATAATTTGAAACAAAGTGGGCGCGCATTAGTTAACGATCCTTGCTTTATTATACTATCAGAGCTTTAAGTTTTCCCATTTTCCGACGGCAAAACAACACTGAGGTCTCTTAATTGTAATGATATTCATGGTTTCAGCAATAATAAACACTTATGTGGATTCAACCTCTTTATGTTCGGGAAAACCTAGCATTGACTTGCAAAAGAGTTGTGCGATTCTAGGTTGCTCAGTAGCAATAATAGAACATGTGATTATTCAAACCAGGGGAGTAAAAATCTTTTAATGGGGTTCAATAGCGCAAAGCTACCTTAAATCTTACATATTAACAGCTAAACTACCTCTAATTTAAAGTCAAAACAAAAAAGAGGTTTGCTATGGCCAACGGAAAAAATGAAGTGCACTCCTGCATAATTGCAGCCATCATAGACGCAAGTTTTGGTAGTCTATTCACACGCCAAATTTGAATCAACTTGTAACCGCTAATATGCGTGAAAAATACTAGTGAGAAGAACTGGGAGGCAGAAAATTGAATATAGGGAAATAATGATTAGTTGTTAGTCTCATACGAGGTAACACGGACAATTTCGACTAATATAAATCATTTAAATCTGATGGCTTATTCTCGCTGCCACATTATCCACTGCTTAACTTGGGCAATGTAACCATGTGGTTTCACCAGGATAGAGTAGGAATGAGGTCTTACGCGTTTGCGTCATTCGATTATTAAGTTATCATGCTTGCCTATTTATTCATGACTAAAGACTTTCTGATGGTTAGGAGTCTCGCCACCGCTTCTTAATGGATAAGGCCCATAAAATCACTGAAGTTTGTTGCTCATCTTAGCTTCCAACCTCAATGCAAATGCTATATTAAGCTATCTTTCTCAACTGTTGCTCCAGTGGTATTGCCAGAGAAGCGTTACTGCTTGCATCCCTCTCCAAACCACCAAGAGGAAAAAGTAAATGTAACGAAAGCTTCCAACGGCGGCAAACAAGTTTTGCATCCAGTACAACTTGCGGTGAGTTCATACGGTTCTGGCCAAGTCGAGTGTCAGGCGGTCAGCATTCTCCCAATTCCCTGCCCGAAATTGAGTGGTAGCATGCGCGGTGGTAGGCAACTCTTTCGTGATGTTGATTAATAGGATGGATTACCCGCTGGTAGAATAGCAAATTCTTCTAGAATTTTACAGAACCCTGCACAAGCAAGGATAATTGATCACTTCAACAAATTTCCCAGAAAGCGCAATTGTAAAATTAGTTTGGAACTGCAAATATCCTTAGTACTTACTTGCTGATTTTGATCTCATTGACGGGCACAGAGAAAATCCGCGATTCGCGAATAAAATGGTGTAAATGAATGCAATGCTGCTGCTTTTATTCGAGCAAATACGCATCCTTTTCTGTTCTGCAGTTTGTTCAATGTTTGGATGCAATTGTGGGCTCTTTTTACCCGACGCCTTTAATTCGATTTTTGTGTTACTCCCCTAAATTGTTTGAAAATGTTCCCCAAAACCATGATGATCAAGCCCTTCAGTTACTCGCTGCCGTATGTTACTGCCCGTGTCAGCTTTCTCGATTATCATATGGGTGAGCGTTAGACATAACATGCGAAAAACTTGGTATCTTGCCTTTAACTAAGCGCCCTTTTGCTGTCAAACATTTTAAAAAAGCGGCAGACGTTTATTATGCTTTCAGGCTAGACAAGTTAAGATTGCGTGTGTGTGTTAAACGCCATTGCTTGCAATTCGTTGCAAGAAAGCGAGTAATCGTAAGTAGGGAGAACCAGCGCGTTTTATCCGTTGTGCTAGTGGTTCAACTAGGTGCTAGCCACACTGGGAATTTATGAGGCGCAATTGTGCTAGAATGCTCCAAATGGTTTGCAGAAACAGGTTTGCTTAATGGTTCATCGTGCCTAACAGGGGATAAATAAGTGGATGCAAGTCTAGGTTATTGAAGCACATATAATTTGCTGCATTGCACAAACAGCCTAGCCAAATCATTTGTGCGCCCTTTGAGAACTCCTGCGCTGTTGCAAGAAAGAGTTCTTAAGACGTGCATTCCGTCAGTGAACATTAAAATTGCACACAACGTACTAAAAAGTGACACAAGGGACCGCGAAAGGTGAGCATCGAGAACGTGTCTTTAGTTGTCAATCCATGCTTTGCTTGCAACAGCTGACATCGGAGAGCTAGCACGGATGCTTGGCTTACAATCATGCTCGCTAAACTACCTGACTAACTTACTTTTATGAAACGTGATCCTGTGCACAATGTACAGTGCAAGGCATAGCCTTAGATTTGGCTAAAATAAGGCGATTTTGATTCGTGGAATTCTTGTCTCTGCTCAGTAGTCGACTGCAAATTTTAATTTCGGGTCTGGTCACAAGTTATGAACCCTCCGGACGGACATTAAGCCATACTGGGATAAGTTTATGGAGGTGAGTTGAGCTTGCCTGATGAGATTTATCAGGTTGGGCAATTTTATCTCTGTCAGATGCAGGTGAGGACCGCTTTGAATGCGATCACTGGTAGGGTATACCCTTGCGATCAGCAACTATGCACTGACAAAATCGGCGTTTTTTGTGAGAGTTCACCCTACAAATTGGCGGGTCCAGCTGTGCTAGATATCGCACTACAGCCTTTGAAAAAAAGCACTCGCAGGCACGGCTGTCGGTCCCATACTTACAGCAGTTTCTAACGAATTCATGGTCCAAATTATCTGTGAAAGTACTGTAGTCATGCTTCCCTCCGCTAGCAGCAGGGGCACAGAATCAGTCTGACAAGTGGAATTGCTAGTATCGAGCTGCCGAATAGTAAAATCGAAAATGACGTGGCGTCAACTTCGTAACTCGAAAAATACCAAACTATTCCTTTTGACCACCTCATCCCAATGCGGAGGTTCTTCTGCCCGGCGTTTTGCCACCATCGTGATGACCAGCTGCCACATGGCAATTACCTGCTTTCCATTTTTTACCCTGGAAGATACCTTATCATGAGTGTTTCTGGAATATCCTAGCGCCTCATGCCTTTACCTACCACCGCCTGGTTACTCAGCGCTACAAGCAGGGGATTGCTGCATGGTCAAGGCTACTCTAAAACATAGGGGTGTGAGATTCGACCCACTCTATGCCATTGGGAATGTTCACTAAATTGTAGCCGATGGTTGGTGCAGGTACAAAGAATTCGCTTCGGTAAGGGTAGAATACACTGCTGGGATTCACAATTTATGCAAACACAGCGTGCAATCAAGCTAGTGTTCTGCAGTCAGTGAAACCATTTGACCTTCCAGATTGAGGTAAGCCTGCCTTTGAGTCAGACACCACAACTGCTCACTGACAATGGCTGACATGCAGTTGTGCCTGATGCCGCTGAGAAGGTGGTGACAGTGAGACATCGTGGCTGAGCATCAATCTTCTATCATCAGCCTAGCATTCTTCGCTGTTTCGCATGAAATCTGGCATGAAATTTATAGGTTTGCCGACCTCAGCTCCGCCAAATTAATGCTGGTCTAGCTTCGCCTTCAATCTACGATATTTAGCGGTCATTTGTCGTGGAATATGGTAAAAGTTGAAAAATGGCAGTGGAGCAGAGGACGTTGTTCTGCAAAGCAGAAAGATCTCAAGGCATGTTTTGCTTCTATGGTATAAAATAATTGACTCAATTATCGCTTTCTGGTTTACAACGTCATACTCGCATTTTATTGAATAGCTCAATTTGCTGTTTCGTTGGAGGCATTTATGTGGTTTATGTACGGAGCTACAACTTGTTAATCGAGTCCATGCGTGTCTACACTTACATCGCAAAGGATCTTTGTCAGTCCCCAGCAAGATTTCACAAACCACCTACTATTTTACTCCACGTCAATTCAGCCACTCACTTCACCTACACCCGACTGACATTAGTGGATCTGATTCAAATTCATCTGCTCTGCAAACTAAACTTCGCTCAGATTTAAAACCAGGACAAATTCTTGCCACTTCTGCCTTAGATCTAGCATTTACAATGCAGCACAACGTCTGGGGTAAAGACGGCTTTAGTGGTCAATTTCTGTAAATAAATCTTAGAGAAAGTTAAAAGCAGCTCATTCAATAGCAAGGTCGTGACCCCCTATCACATCAAATCAGCTTACAATTTTGCCCCACAAAATGACGTCAAGATTAGCATTTCCTTCACAAACGGTAGCACCATGATTTATTTATCTTTGTGCATTTGCTGATGGAATTCGCATCAACTCGTGGCGGAAGACGACGCGCTCTCTTCTCCATCCGCATTGCCGCGACGATAGCCCTAGGGATCGAATGCAGCACGCAGAAGACGGAGACGTAACCGGTTGATGACACCTCGTTTAGTGGGATGCTACTGTTCCGTGTGGAATAACACCAAATCTAGGCGGTCGAATGCAAATCCGCAGATAATGCAGGGGTATTCTTTTCTGCACTTTTCTTCAGAAAGACATTCTTGCGGCGTGTTGCGTTCATGAGAATGAGGAGACTCTAGGTTCTCAGGACTTCTGAGTTTCTTCAATATTATCCGACTTGATGCCGGCAGTACGCTTTCTTTTTCAATTGAGAAGGAACACGCAAAGTGTGTTTTATTTGGCTTCGGAGAGGGCAAAGAGAACTAGCTACGATCTGATCGTACCTGTGTGTGCCATTGTGTGACACTCCATTTCCGAAAGTGTGCTAAAACCCTCGAGGCAACGCACACAGAAGAAGAATTTGCAATCGCTGTGTTGCAGGAGGTGTTGATGCATCCCATCCAATTCGCTATGTTCTTCGTCGCACGCAGCACATTTATAGCCGCCGTCAGTATTCTTTACACCTTCTACAACAAATCAAAATAGGGAATTAACCGAATTGCACAAGAATGCAAAGTTTTTTTTAGGACAGATAATAGTGAATTAACTGGTGTATTTTTCCTAGTGCAGCATCCTATCCATAAGAGATGGACTTTGTAGGTACCTAGATCACATGGCTTCATAGCACAAATGCGTACAGAACAGATCCATGAGGCAACTTAGCTGTGCCTCTCGATCAGCTACGAAGGGGTTCTGGATGGCCTTCCCATCGAGGACGTATTTTAGACGGGAATCCTTGTGCTCCAACATTTTTGGTGTAAATGCGCTACGTTTTAAGTAAATAATTGCGGTACTTTAAAAAACGTGCAACTAATAGCAAATTACACACTTACTCCTATGTCCGCAAGGAAACTGGTCTCGTCTTCTGGGTCAATAACAAGTGCTTCGAGTAGCTTTATCTCCTCTTCCATTTCCTCGCTAGAGCTCACACTTGGCGTGTCTTGAGCTGCGACCTGCTGCTTTGGTTTTCCCTCCAAGCCTTTAAAATTGCAAAAGAGTCTTATGCACAACCATGAAGCACCTCTTACTTGGCACAACTCTGGTGTCTGCAGACTTACCATCCTTCCGCTACTTATCTCGACCTTGGTTCATTTTCTTGGTTTTAGTGAGCAAACATCATTTTTAACCCTCATAGCTCTGATCTTGTGAACCAATCTCACTGGTAGAGCGTAAATCCTTTCCATTTAAAGTGGCACAATCTCATTCTTTGCATTTAAAAGCATTTAGTGAGTTTGGTGACAAAGATTCACAGTTGAAGACTGGTTTGTAAAATAAAGCCATGCAAGGTTCCATTCAACTCACTACGGAAGAAACTAGTCAGCTCAGAATTGACGGATTGTCAAGACTAGTTGTTGTTGAGCAAAAAAATGATTCGAATGGAAAGCGCTTACATCGGAGGAGAGGGCTAAAGTTAACCATTCTGGACATTGATGCAAAAGCTGCCATGTTATAATACGTTGGGAACTTCCAATGATTGTCTATGCCTTCACAAAACCTTGTTTGAATCAGCGTCACAACAATTTGGTTTTCCTGCTCAAAACCAAAGTTGGCATGAACTATTTGGGGTTTGTTTCGTAAGACATTCTGAAATAGTCTAATCTACCAAACACATTATTAACTTTGTCAACGCCAAATGCCACCGAATGCAGACGTTACAGTCAGATTCTCGTCATTTGACACGTTCATGCGACCATGACACATCTCCTGCGAAGCCAAATTTGTAATGGTCGTTACTCCCTTACTATCATTTGATGCACACCTTACGCTGGAGTCGTGTTTGCATAGGTAGTGAGGGAAAAGCTTCCTGAATTCAGTAGATGACACCACTCTGGCTCTGTGGTTGAATGCGCAGAGTTCGCATTCCTTTCATTTCCGAATCCTTCCTTAGTTTTGCTAGCCTAAATAGCCTGTTGTTGGGTGTTGCTATAATTTCTGTTTCTCAAAGAGAGCTTTATCTGCGGCTCCTGTATATACCACATGAAACGGACTTTTTATTCATTATCGTGTTCCTGCACGAAAACATGGTACAGCGGAGGGCCTATAAGTTTTGCTGCATGCAACGGCAAGTTGCCTCTTCGAACCGTCCTTAGCCCTCAGATTGTGCTTTGGTGGCGCGGATAGAGTTCCAGACATCTTAACAGGCACTGATCACAATCTATTGGTTAAAGCCTACAAAAAGCAAGATAGATGGAGATTTGCTTCTCATCCTGCAAGCCGAATGGAGCTGCTACTGTCTCTTAAACGCGTGCAAATGGTCGATTTTCACTAAAATGTAGTATAAATCGCCAAGGGGGCTGCAGCGCCTTCCCTTCCTTGTACAGTTACTGACACCGATCGTCGGCCTATTCAAAATCTCACAAGGGTCGCCTCATTGTGGAGGATTCGACCACAAATGGGTTACACACTAATAGATGTATAGAAACACATATAAATGCGTGGGGTGCACGTGATTGAAGGCAATGCTCACAAACTACTTGAAATCCACTTCTGCAGGGCCACCTGATTGGCATAGAGGACCGCAAGCAATGCTTACGATGAGGAGCTAAAAGCGAACACGGACTACATGCCATTAAACAAAGATGGTAATAAATTGCAGTAGGAGACCCAGTAACGCCTTTGACAGCTGGCGATGTGTAAGCATCCCTGATGCGTCCCCTAATTCCACACAGCAGGAGGCTTTTGCGGATGAGGTAATGACACAGTCACATCTGCATGAACATGGTCTCCAACGCATTCGAAGGTCATGATAACGCGCAAAATCCAGTTGTCAAGCTAAAGAGTCAACCTGCATCACATTGCGAATCATTAGGAGGAAGTTATCACATGCCGCATCAAAACGTTATGGGTTATTTAACAAAATAATTAGAAATAAGAACAGGTTTGTACTGATGTAATGCCTTGGGAATTTGATCAACTCAGTATTAAATTACACGTGCAGCTAGCTAGGTACACAGGCGATTCCGGACGTCCAAAATGCTTTTTCTACCACAGCGCTGTGGCACTCTTGCACCTTGGAAGTTACTTGCGATACCATCCTTCTTTGTATTGCATCATAGCTTCGGCCCACCGAAAGCGGATGCATGGTACTAATGGGATGCTTATACATCCAAAGCATCGTCAAACGGAAGGAAGTGACAGTCATTTTGGCTGTGGACGACTTTGAGTTCACTTTCAGCATGCTTTAAAAAGTGTTTTCATGATCAAAAAGTCGATGCTCTTCTCTGGATTAATCTCAGCGAATACCTATCTGCCCTCTTTTCACTTAAGCAAAGCTGCAACACAGTGCGAGTCTTTAGCATGTTCAGCTAGCACTTCACGCCGTCAGGCCCTAAAATGTATCTATGACTCATCACGCATCACACAACATCATGTCAAGCTGCTTCTTTTTTTTCCGGTAGTGTTAAGAGGTTAAAGCAGACCTACGGAAGGGCTCTGAGGCTACTCGCGCGTCTTTAAGCCATGCTGGCGAACAAAAGTACAATTCGTCTGCTCAATCCACTGAGGCATCACGACGGGCCAGAGATGTGTCTATTGCCTCTGTAATCATGTACAACACGCTGATGTTTCAAAAGCGAAATTCGAGACGAACTTCGGCCAAAAGGAATTAATTTTCCGAAAAATGTGCAACTTACAAAATTATCACCCTAAATGTATTTGAGTGTGACCTCAGGGACTGGATAATGCATTGGCCACGCAATCATAATTACGATCGGTGTCACACCCACCCTTTTCCTCAAGGCCTCGGTGGGTGTGTTAGTGGTGTAAATGCAGTGCGATGGCACCAGGAATCGTTGCTGCGCAACCGATGATGTGCAACCCACCTACATATGCCATTTGCGATTGAGCCAGATAGCGTCTGCAAGAATGCACCACTTAGTAGCGGCAACAACGCTCGTCCGATACATTTTCCACGACATTTTATGTCAGCCGATGTGGACATTTGAAGTTAGCACTGTTCGGGAGGAGAATTTGACAGTTCTATCTGAGTGACGCCATTCACAGCCTGCAGCAGTCTTCGCAGCAAGAAGTGACAAGGAGGAGGAAGGACATGTCATCTTACAATTTATCTGTTGGGGTGGATGCAGAAGCAGCTGGTCGATATCGGTATGAGCCTCCAAATTTTTCTCAGATGCTGTAGGACATTCTGTAACCCGTGCTCATGGTGTCCAGTTCTCTAAGTCAGTGTGTATTATGCACAGATAGACTTGGAATGTGGTCAAGTCCGCAACGTGATACTGGGAACGCACTTTACAAATTTGGTCTGACTTCACAGTTCAACACCGGGAATAGCTCTGCTGAAATCATTGTCATCTGTTACTTGTCCATCTTATTCAACTTTTAGTCCCTAAAAGCACGTTCTTTTTGCTGCCTGGTCAAAGAAGTTGGTTGCGAAAAGTGCGTTTAACATGAAAATACTAAGGAGAAGGCATTCGGGAACACACAGAATAGAAACTGTTACATCTTCAGTGCATCAGCAGAGGAGTCACACAATTGTGGTGACAGTGGTATCTACCACATCAAAATGGGTGCAAGTGAGAGATCTTAAAAAAGGGGTAAAGAAAGGGACCATCAGTAATGGAAGAGTGCACAAATTTGTCCCATTTATTTTAGCGACCTCACTATTGCATCGCTTTTATTTAAACCGAGACATGACCTCTTACTGAGACGATTGCTGCGAATGAATCAAATTTTGTCGACTTGGCTGTGCGTAGCCACTTATCCACATCATTTGTTCAATTACTTCTTCAGCGGCAGATTGAAGTAGGCCGTAAGATTCAAGGCACGACTGGGTTCCAGGTGGATTTGAGTGGCACCTACCCATGCGATGGTGCAACTCGTAACAATATGTGATGAGGCCCGTCGGCTAATGGCCTTTTAAATGGACCGCTGATGTAATCAAGGCGTGGAGCTGAGAAGCACTGTTTTGCATTGCCCACATGCTGGGGAAAGTGAACCCGAAATTAGCTTATACTAATGACCGTCTTTAACAACCGCATGGTCATCCACAAAGTTTCCCTACTTCATGTAATTGTGTAAATTATGCTCCCCAGTGTCCTGTGGAATTGTACTTGAAGCAAATTCGCCTTTGAATAAAGCCCAGTTAATGCTTTTCGCTGCGTAGGATGCACTCAATCAATTATTTTAACAAAGTGGTTGAGTGGTAACATGGCACAGAAAGCCGATATTTCTATTTGTATCACAGTGGAAAGATTTCGTCCCACTTCGATTATGTCGTCGCCACGGCCTGCAGGATCCCTAAATTATCGACAATTCTGTAGATTTCTCCAAAATCAAATCTCCACATAGCACCCACATATTCGTTTAAAGGTCATTCCGCGAGATAATGGTTTAGTTTTGGCCATCACACTGGGGAAATTTGCTGAATTAACATGACTGCTAGATTACATGGTCATGTTCTTGTATTGATGTTGACATCGTTAGTGATGCCATTATTGGCGCCAGTTTTCACTGCGTGTTCAGCTAATGCTCTCTTACTGCTCGGGCAAAGAAGAGCGTGATTGGTGCTCTGATAAGGCGCAATTCGGACTAGACCACATGGAATAAACCAATATGTCAGCGTCACAATGAGGTCAATCTGCCTCACTCCCACAACACATTATTTAAACCTCGACACCGTCCTCACGCCTTGCATTTGTGCTAGCTTCCGCCGGTAATGGTAGGTTGCAGTAGCCTCTATTTATGCCCTGTCATTTATTCGCTCATCTTTGTTTGCCTCTCCCAATCCGCATTTTCATTTGTGCTCTCGACCTTGAAATCGCTCGCGATCGCATTCCTTCTTAACAATCTAGGCGCAAAAAAATACTTCACAACGCAAGATCAATAATCTCACGCCTGAGCTGAAGCTGGAAATATGCAAACGTCTTAACTTGTGGGAGTTGGCAAGTCTCATGGTAGTTCTTCGAGGCTGGAGGTGGATTCTGCTAATGCAGCCATTCTCCTCTCGCCTGTGTCAGCACATTAACCAGTTTGCCTGGGTGGACAAACACCTGTCCCATCTGCTCTTCCCTCAACCCTCGCCCAATTGCTATCTAAATGCTCCTGAAGCCATCCTATACCTGAGAGAGCAAACGAAATCATACTCACGCTTCCTAGCCACCTTTGCTTGTGCTCGTGGTTCCACAACTGTCAACTTTCGCATAATGCACCCTCTTCACAAATAAGTTGGAGGGCAATGTGCATTACATTTAATTGATGAGTCTTCAATATTGTTTCCTTATTTTGAAGACATCTGCGGTATTCCATGAGGTATTCAAGCTGCACTTTTACGCTTGGTAGTGTGTTTGGATCGGCTGCTAGTGCGCTTTGTCCTAGGAACACGCACGTGTTAA
The DNA here is from genome assembly GCA_001923025.3 of Taenia multiceps. Classification (NCBI taxonomy): domain Eukaryota; kingdom Metazoa; phylum Platyhelminthes; class Cestoda; order Cyclophyllidea; family Taeniidae; genus Taenia; species Taenia multiceps. The sequence continues at coordinate 20,627,728 of CM010314.1, read as the reverse complement.
CTATTGGGTTGAATGTAGGTTGACCTAGTAGAGACGAGCATTCGTCGTGACCTCAGAGAATGGGCGAGTGTTGGGTCTACTTAAATGCATCAGTAGCATAACTGTAGCTTGACCAGAGCTACCTGCCTTTTAATGGGATTGGATAACTCATAACAGCAGAAATGCCACATGGTGGTAGTGACCACACAAATGTGTTCCTTCAGCATTTAAATGCACGTTAATCATAGTCTAATGACAGTGGTTTGGATTTCGGGAGCGCCGATCAGGTCAAGCATTTCGTGTATGAGGTGAATGTATTCTGTAATTTCATTCCTGAAATTTCACGCGAAAGTGAATTTTTAATGAGTAAACCAAAAAACTGGAAACATTGCATTTGATCCATGGCCTTGTAATTGCTGTTTTCTAATGAAATGTCTCCCCTCCTTACCATTTACTGTATGGCTTCGCTCTTTCTATATAACCGCTGGCCGAAAGACTAGATTCGAACTGGTCCAGTAACGTGTAAAAAGAGCATCACCGCTTTAAGTACTTGCTAAGCCCAAATAATCTCTACTTAAAAGTTTTTAGGGATATTACACCAAATTTCAGACATGGCTTCAGATGGAATGTCTAAGTAAATCGTGACTTCATGGAAAAGAAATTAACGAAATTCGGTGACATTAAAGTAGGGATTACAGTCAGCATGCACGAGTTGGAACCAGTTAGGAGAGGTCGTGTGAGAGATGCTACTTTCTTCAAATCCATAGATTTCAAAAAATGAATCGCACCAGCTTTTACCCCATCGTGAGTCACATCAGTGTGCCCACTATTCCCGTATTGGAACAAGTTCAGGACGCATTTCCAAATGGAGCTCATACCTTGTTGACCATTCAGCTGCAATACAGAAGAACAGACAGAGAGATGAGGGGAAACCACACGTGGGCTACAATTTGGGCAGCATGGTTTGCCGAAGGTGAGGAATGCAATAGTGGTACAGTTGTCTTCCACGAGCTCTGTCTCATCTTCACAACTCTTGGAGGTACTCTTCTCTGCCCACAACAATTTCCATTGTTAGGCAAAGCAGGGGGGAGTCAATGATAGCTTTCCAACATCGGTTGCCGAGGCTGGTGATGAGTAACAGAAGGGCATACCCAGTGCATTTAGCTACAATATGATTCAGATCAGCAATCGTGGTCCATGATCGACAACGAAGCAGTTCATTACAACCATTGAAGAGATGCTGTGGGGTTGCGGATTGCAATCCGTTTTGCGAAAGCAAATGGATCACAAATGTCCCTTTGTAAACAGTTGTATTACTGTGGTTGAAAACCCTACTTCGCATCAATGAGGCACTTTGGGAAAACGTCGACTAATTCTAAACCTTTCTAGGTAAATTGGGAAATAAATTCGCATGCAGATTCTCCCCTCCTAGGATTTTGATATGAGCCTCTCACCTATTTGCCAGTCCTACAGTCAAGAGACATTCACATCCGAGGTACTTTACGTACAAAGAATCGGAACGTTAACTTTACCTAGGATTCGATTAGGGCCACATGTCCTCCACTAGCGGGTCACAAAGATTTGGCGCTTTGCATTGCTACCCCGGACGAACAAATTACCCACTGTTGATGCTTACTCGTCAATTCTGCTGGCTCTCAACTGTTGAGGAATCGTAGCAATTCGAATTCATCACCGTGCGCTTCGTGGGACCTTGGAAGCAGCATTCAAGGTGATAAACAAGGGTATGAAATCGTAGAGGTAATGTTGTAAATGTTGGAATCGCAGCTCTACAGACGTTTCGTTTTGGAGGTCATTAATCTCTAGTGTGCGCTATTATTGGAAAATGTATTTTATATAAGTTAAAAGCAGACGATTCACGTGAGCTGGCATCCAGGCCGTATCAGTAGCCCTACACCCGCTGTGTTCTACCCTCGTACCATGCCTTCTCTGTCCTTCAAGGAAGTCTTGCGGTAACACGTTGGTAGCAGCGGAAAGCGCATCCGACTGGAAGGGATTTATATGCACTGACGTCATGCGTTACTGAGGTTGGGTTGTTGTTTTACCTCACAATTGTCGCATTTCATCCCTCCCTCCCACATATGTGACAAGCACACACATTTATTACCAATTCACCAGTTACCCTCTACAACACTACCACTGCCACTCTTCATTTGTCTCCGTTCCATCCAATATCCCTCCTAATGCATGTCCGGCACCACCGAGGAAACACCTGTTATGTGAGTGAGTGAGGGAGTGAGTGGGTGAGACCCGAAGTGTCCGCCTCCCCTATGGCATCAGCATTTGCTACACCTCAATAAGTGCGTACCCCATAACTCTTCACGATGAATCAGCACCACTATTCCGCCAACTAAGTGACTAGGCGATCTACGCAGAAAGGGAAATGCATTTGAACCCTAAATAACATGTGGGCTGCCAAAGAAGCAGAGGAGTCCACCACAAGGCAGTTGAGAGGGGTTTTCATGTGGAAGAGGAAGTGGCGATGGCAAGGGTGGATGGACGGAGGGACGGAGGGGCGGATCACAACTCGCACTGTTACCAGCAATTCTACTAGAAGTCGAACTGGGACGAAGTGGGACAAATTTGGGCACGCTCAATGCAATTACGCTCTTCAATCGCCTCTCACGAATGTGTCCGGGTACGTCACTCCCCGAGGTGACATTATGCTGCCTTGTAACGAGAGTCAAGTTAGCACCACACTGCCACAGGACGAAACCTCTCTCTGCGGTTAAGGATATTACTTTGAATACTCAAGCATTTTCCATAAGAGACCAGACTTCAACATGGCTAGAGATTTTGATTGTAGTTTTACGACCTCCAGGGCATTTATGGGGTGCTTTGCAGGCTTTCCCCTACCAATCTTACAACAGGCTGTAGATGCTAGCCTTCATAATGTAGCAGTTGTCCAGCACTGCCCACTTACACTCTCTTGAGTCATTTTCGTGTTGTAGAATCGAGTGATTCGGAGTGAGTTGGAGCATGTACCATCCATCGATTTGATTAGCATACTTCACCTGGAAAGAAAAGTACCTGCATTTCCACCACCAGTTGCCCCTACTTCTTTTAAAAGATCATTTTTTGGTTGTTATGACTACCAATGTCGGTCTCAGACTGCGGTGGCCATCTTGCACTAACTAGATGGGCTTGTCTCAGGGACTATGCCAGTAGCTCCAATCTTTCTCTCTTTGCTGATATGCATATTCTGCCTTAGTATTATACCCCCTCTTGCCTTCAAGGACGTCTCGGGACGCAGCTTCGGTGGCAGCGAAAAGTGGACCTAACTTTAACGGACTTTAATCTCGATCTGTACCGCTGATGGAAACCTGTGGCGGTGCGAAGGAAGTGCATGTGTTACGGATGGGACAAATCGCTGACATCCCATAACAGAAGGGCTGTCGACGCTATTCACCTTTGGCACATCTCCATCTTCCTGGTCTCTGCCATGAACCACCTAGAAACGCTTCAATGCGGATTTTTCTAACGTCTCCTTGTGGATACGCTAATGCTTGGCAAAAATTCTTGCTCCAAATTTAGTTTTCAAGCCGTTGGAAACTCAAGGCTTATCCGAACTGCCGAGAGGGGTCACGCATCTCCTCAGTTGCCCTCGATTTTCCAAGGAGTCTAAGAATGCAGTAAAATAGATCCTTTTATTAATTCTCTTTGTCTTGTTGGTGAAGCGCCAATCTGCTTGTTCTAAAGGCCCTTTAAGTATTCGCCAAGGCGTTTTTTATTCGCTGTCTGATAGCTTCGGCCATAGCGATCATCTCTTGCAATTGGCTGGTAACCTTCCGACCCAGAAGTCCTCTGTGAATAAGTGACGCACCTCTCCTAATCGCTTCATCATTACCATGTTCAGATCCTCCCGCCCCTACAATGGAAGAAACAGCATTTATTAACCAAACCACATAAAGCATGCTCCTGAACACAAGGCAGCAGTGTTGCTTTTAACAAAAGGCGCAGGATATTGGGCTCACAAGTACCTTATCACTAATGGAAAATAGGAACAGATTAGAGAACTTTACGAGGCCAATTAAGCTTCCAATTGGTTTATGCAAAGAGAGTGGAGAATACTTACTCGGCAGGGGCAGCAACAACGGTAATGACAAGGATGGCAAGAGCAAGAAAGATAGACGCCTTTAGCTTTATTCTCACTTCGGTTAGTGCGACTGGTTAGTGAGGGGCTCGCTACCGTCTTATATACACGTTTAGCTTCCGGTCACCATTGTTTTTGCTTACGCGTTCAGAGTCGCTGTCTAACGCATATGCCATGGATCCTCCCTTCTGTTCTAGTCTTTCCACTCCTGAATGCTTTTATAAGCGCAAGAAATGTTAGTTGAAGTGAACTGTTTCCAACCAGCAGGTAAAGGAGGACAGCCGTGTGATGCTGAAAAATTAGCCGGCAATTTTCTAATGATGGTTATGTCTACGAGAGTACTGATGTACCCACCATGCAGGCTTCTTTGCCCTTTGAAGCCAAATTTGACTTGCAGAAAATGGATTAACAGAGGTGGAAGGAAGGTGAAAATATTTTTGAGCAATGAAAAGGCTGTCATGGTGGCTAAAATTGAGAGAGCGCATTCTTGTAGGCATTCAGTTCGAGGCAACTTAATGAGACTGTAGTGAGTCCAGGATAGTGTCTTGCTACAGACTCTGAAAGATAACAGTGTGGATTAAAGCGTTTTTTACTTGTGATGGTGATAGCATTCTTAGCCATGATAAAACGGTACCACAAATAATAGTCCCATTGGTTCAGCCCGATGACATGTTCAGGCACATGGCACGCACAATGGGCAACTCTACTTCTCTGTGCCAACTTCGACAATTATCCATGCTACCTCAATGCAGATCATCACATCGCTCAGTGAAGCAGATGGGAGAGGAGACGCGAGTCAAACACCATAGATGCCCTAACTTTCTTTTATTAAGTCATTGCGTCCATTTTAAAGCATTTGCATTTTAAGTTGTTGTGTTTTGATTTCATATATTCATAATACATTTAGGGAGGCAGTGAACGAAGTTTGTTTCGCCAAGCTACATTTTTATTTTACGTTGACCCTTTCAGGTGAACTATTCCAGAAAGTGGGTCCTTGGTGCAGCTATATTTTCATTAATGAGAAAGAAACCATGGTGTTTTGTGCAATCCAAGCAACATAATTTCAAGTTGTTATTCGTGATATTTATTCGACTGTAAGGATGGATTTGTGTGCACATCTCAAAGTGTGGTCCATCACAATCACTTAACTACTTAGCGGTTAACCCGTAAGAGTAACCAAATAAATTACATTCCACAGCCTCCACAGCTTGCCTGCACTTACGCTTCATTAATCAGTTATTAACTTCTGACACGTGCACACATTGGCCCTCCTTTCTTGTCGCGAAGTGAAGTACAACTGCTCAACAAACCCTGACACTACGGGTGAAATTATTATTTGGAAAGGCATAACAGTACCTTGTGTGCATCAGAAGATCACTTGATCCGTGAACAGAAGATTAACATGGTTGGTATTACAGATTAGCATATTAGTTGAGCATTGTAGACAGCCCAGATCTTTTTGACGTTGTAAGAGCCAGATGGCTATGGAACAAAGTGTAGTCACGACGCACAAATAGTCTGGGAGGCGAATGGCATGGTTGGGAGGTAATGCTGCTAAAGCAAGAAGCAAGGCAGAATGGTGTAGCCTTTGTGCTCACTTGACCAAAATGAAGAATTAAACAAACTATCAAAGCGATGTGCAGAATGGGCCGGTTATAATAACACATCGACGTCAGAGCGCAGGCTTCATGGTGGCCTACTAGTCTTCCCGGACAGAATCAAATTGTCACCGCAAATTCATGTCACAACCATCGCGTAGGGAAAAGGTGAAAAGAACATCCCATTGACAGGAGCTTCACCTTATTGCTCTCTCTGATGCCAAGTAGGATTATGAAGTAATTCAGCAAAATCACCATAATTGACAAGTACGTTTAGCGCCACACATACGTGACGTATATAGGTTTGAAGTTTATGTCAGCTGTTTGCAGCAAACTATACTTCAAACTGCAAGAAAGACTATGTTAAGGGTCAAGATAGTGCTGCTAATTGTAGGACATGTTTCGCCAAATATATATCTCACACATGCGTGACGCTGACATATGCGTTGGTCGAAGGGACTGAATATTGTGTGCTCTGCAGCATTTCACCGTCTAACCTTGCCTCAGGTGATTTACCAAAGCAGTCAAAACCTCCTGCTTTCCTGTGTGAATCAGGTGTGCACCATGAGCATGATGGAATAGGTTAGCAGCCACCTAGGAGACTGCAATTCTCCCCTAATAGCCATCCTGTTAATCAGTCTATTCACAGCAGTCGATTGTTCATTCCTTTCCTCTCAGCCTCTCCTATCACCTGGATGACATCAAGAGGCAACTATGACTGCGGGCAGAGCAAGTGTTGAGGCACCCGTGGCAATAACATCAAACACCCATCAATGCACTCGCGTGCATCTTGTTTCCAATCACTTAAACAACCTTACTCTGTGATTCCGTCGCGGTTAATGAAGCCGATGTTGGTCATTCTGTCAGAGAAGGAGGTGGATGTGTTGAAGACCTGGAAGACGATTGGCTGTAGCGACCAAGGTCACTCTGCCAAACACTCAGTTCTCATTCTCTGACGTCAGGTTTGTGATCACATTCATTATTAGATTTCTGAGCTAATGGATGCGGCAGAGTTAGAGGTCCGATTCATTAAGTAGCGTTTTGAGCAACGAAAACTGCATTCAAATCAATGCCTATCTCATCATAGAGCCTTGTGGATGAGGGCTCTCGCAGCCTGATTAAATCCCTCTCACAATTGCGATCCGTCAATTCTGCCCACCAAGACACCACCTGGCTACCAGATTCAAGTCCTTCGCATGTCTTGTTCCTAGACTCCTTGACACACAATCTGTCCCGCCATCACCACCTCCATCCATTTGCTCCTCATTCCATCTACCCATCCATTCATCAATGCATCCATCTGTCATGCTTTCAAGCCTTTGTTTCCCAGGTGACTCTTCGGTTGCAAGGCGATCGCCTACGATGCCACCCAATGGAGCATGAAGGTGTGGCTACTCTTTGGGTTGTTTGTTGTATCCCTTGATTGGGATGAAGTAGGCACTTAAAGCTCCGCCAGTGCACTGCGACTGGACGACGCAACCTCCTGACTGTGACAGTAGCTTCCTAGCCCTTCCCTATGTCGCCAGAGCAATTTCTGCCCCAGTATGTGAAATCGATATGAATTCCGTCCAACTACCACCATGTCTGCTCCATTGCGCCCTCCTCGGTGATGGGAGAAGGTGGGGTGGGGTAGTGCAGTCCGCATGTATGGATTGGGGAAGGAGATGATGCTCTCTTGTGGCACAGTGTGTCTCTACAGAGAGGGAAGTGTTGCATTCCTTTTGCTTCCTCCCATCACACTGAATGAGTGTTGGCGACACAGGCGACGAGTGCGCGTGCGGTGCATGATGCCATGCAACACCGCGATGGCAGTCTACGTGTAAGCACTACTAAGAGGAGAGGAATCGTTGCCACACTCCTCCTCCTCCAGCGCGTGAATGCATCACATTAACATCGCAAATGGATGAACAAGGCTAAAGCTATGCACGAGTGATACGGAGTCACTCTTGAGTTGAAGTGCTTTTCGCCCTCTAATGCGATGGCATCTAGTCGACAGTTTTCTGGCGCATTTTATCCATCCACTAGAATACGAACGTGCGCAGACACTGAAACTATCCGTCTGCATTGCTATCCCGAGTGGCGAAAGCAAGAACCCTCATTATCCGATGATTGTTGGCCTCTAACCACTGACAGAACTAGTCACTTGAGTAAGCGGAAACGGATCAGGTGCACGTGCAGTGTAGCACACCAACCACACTGTATTAATAATGTCGTTTAAATGTACTTTGTGGGTGAGAGGCTGGAGGACAATTGTTAACATGGTCGTTGACAAACGTGCTTCCTGCCAGGAGTGGGGAACACTCTCGCCGTGAAGATGTCTCGTGACACTCTGTCGTCCAGTTGCAAGGCGGGTGAAAGGGAAGAAGAGGAAAGGAAACATTCCTCTACACAGGTGGCAGCGTTGACGGACCCTCCCCACTCAAGAGGTTGTGTGATCGATGAATACTGGATAACATGCGTTAGGTTAACATCCATTTGTCTCCTCAGCGGCAGAGAGTCCAGCCTATCCCTCGATCCTCCGCGCTCTCCCGCAAGAAGTATTACTGGCACCAATAAAAGCCAAGAACAATTGCGGCTACTGCATTGCTACCCCATTGTTGTTCGGAGTGAAGATGCGCTTTTGGCTGTCCTGTCAAATGCATTACCCACTGTACATGCTTACTCGTCAATTCCGCTGGCTCCCAACTGTTGAGGAATAATAACAATTCGGAATCATCTCCGTAGGCTTAGTAGGAACTTGAAAGGAGCACTCAAGGAGATAAACACGGATATGAAATCGTTGGGGTAATGCTGCAGGGGGTGAAATCGCAGCTTTACAGTTGTCGCTTTCTGGGGATCTTAAATCTCTAATTTAGGCAATTCTTGGGAAGTATTTTTTGGAAGTCAAACGGGGACATTTGTCGTGGACTGGCCTCCAGGACGTGTTCCATCCTCGCACCACAACTTCTCCAGCCCATAAGGAAGTCTTGGAACTCTACATTGGTAACAGCGGAGGGCAGACGTGACGGTAAGTGATTTCTGTCCTGATATAACCCGCTCGTAACAAACTGTGGCAATACGAATGAAGTGTATTTGCCACGGATGGCAATCTCCGAAATCCCGTAACATATGGACTGATTATGACGTCCACGTTCTTCATCTACCCCATCGTGTGTTCTGCAAGAAAGCCATTAACAAGTGAATCGACTCTAGTCGTAAGTCACCTGGTCAATTTTCGTTTCGAGTGTCATCGATACCCACCAATATTGAACTTGGAGACCTTCCTAAAGACCGAGAAAGACAGGATGTTAGATAATGAGGAGGAGGAGGCGAAGAGGCACTGTCGGCGTGTGGAAGGACTTAAGATACTACGGCATGGCTCTGGGGCAGGGTCGCGCAACTGGGCATCCAGGTAGGCCCTCACCAACACGTGAACCAAACCCCTCAACTAGCGCACCAACTCAACACTCCATCGAGCGATATTTAAAAGGCCATAATTAAGCACCACAATGTGTTTGTTGGCGAGCCTGCAGTCAAATCTCCCTTTTGTTCAATCGCCACTCAGTCTCATTAAAGACACACAGGCATTCGAACATATCAACAGTTTTGTCTTTTTCGAATTTAAAGCTTTGCGTGATCCTGCGTGTGACGTTTGTGCATTTGCAACTACCCTAAACCCGCTTGAGGAAAAATGAACTTTCTTCCAAGGCAAGGTGACCCAGGAATGAAACGCCTGCAGCTAGAGAAAGCACACATTTGAAGAGGAGGGAAGTGGATGATGCCATACAACATTGCTTGGATTGAAGCAAGGTAGTTCCTGCCCCAATACAATGGTTGTAATGCACTGCTTCGTTGTTGATTACGGACTACGATTACTGGTCTGCAGCATATCGTGACTAAATGCACTGAGCATGCCCTTTTATTACCTATCACCAGCCTCGGCAACCAATGTTGGAAAGCTATCATTGACATTTTCCTGCTCTGTTTAACAATGGGACTTGTTGTGGACAAAGAAGGCGTAACTCCAACGGTTGTAAAGATGGAGAAAGAACTCGTGGAAGACAACTGTACCACTATTGCATTCCTCAACTTCGGCAGGCTGTGTTGCCCTAATTGTAGTTCACGTGTGGTTCCAACTCTTCTCTCTGTCTGTTCCTCAGTATTGCAGCTGAATGGTCAAGAAGGTATGAGCTCTGTTTGGAAATGCGTCCGGAACTTGTTCCAATGTGGAAATGCTAAGAACACTGATGTGACTCACAATGGGGTAAAAGCTGGTGCGATTCATTTTTTGAAGTCTATGGAATTGAAGACAGTAGCATCTTTCAAACGGCCTCTCCCAACATGTTTTAACTCGTTTATGCTGACTGCAACTCCTATTTTACTGTTATAGAATTTCGTTAATTTCTCTTCCATGAAGTCACGATTTACTTAGGCTTTCCATCTGAAGCCATGTCTGCAATTCGGTGCAATATCTCTAAAAAATTTTAAGAGCAGGTTTTTGAGCCTAGCAAGTACCCAAAGCGGTGTTGCTCTCTACACGTCATTGGACCAGTTCAAATCTAGCCTTCCGAACAGCGATTATAGAGAAAGAGCGAAGCACTACAGTAAATGGTAAGGAGGGGAGACACTTCATTAGAAAACAGCAATTACAAGGCCACAGACCAAATGCAATGCTTTGAGTTCTTTTGGTTTACTCGTTATAAATTCATTCATTATCACGTGAATTTTCAGGAACCCAATTGCAGAATATCTTCACCTCATGCATGGAGTGCTTGACCTGATCGACGGTTCCGAAATCCAAACCACTGTCATTGAACAAGATTATCGTGCATTTAAATGCTAAAAGAACACATTCGTGTGGTCACTACAACCATGTAGCATTTTTTGCTGTCATAGATTATCCAATCCCCTTGAAGTCAGGTAGCCCTGGTCAAGCTACTCTTATGCTACTGATGCATTTAAGCAGGCCCAACATTCGCCCATTCGCTGAGGTCCCAAAGAATGCTCTTCTCTACTAGATCAACCTTCATTCAACCCAATATTTAATGCATACGTCCTCACAAGGATAAAGCGCACCAGCAGCCGATTGAAACACACTCCCAAGCGTAAAAGTGTAACTTGAATATCTCAAGGAACACCGTAGATTTCTTCCATGTAAGGAAGCAATATTGGAGACTGATCAATTAAATGTAATGCATTTGTGTCCTCCAAATTGTCTGTGACAAAGAGAGCTTTTCTCACTACTAGACCACTATTGGATTTTGCGGTTTGTGGATGCAAAGATCAGCAGCGGCCTGCAGCATTATGTGACACTTCTCGATATTCAGTGTCTCCACTGATGCCCAAATCGCACCTGTTGATGCCAGCTAGTGCTTGACTTTCGATTTATTGTAGTTCCTAACATATTCAAGCATTACGCTGCAACGGATTGCTCCGACTACAGTCCCTAGCAGAAGTGGTGAAAATGGCGCCTGTCATAGGGACTTGCGCGGCCTCGTGTTCTGCAGCGATCTTATTAACTATTCATGTGGCTCCACTCGTAAAGCACCTGGAGAAGGTCGTCACGATTTTGTTAACGCTACTCATGCAAATGCGACAACGATGTGACCACACAATATTTCCTCCGCTTCTCTGCTTACCGGATAGGACCCAGCCACATGCAGAGCCTGACACCAGTGGAGTGAAAATGGAGGGGCGAGAAGGAATGGACGTGACTCCTCTTCCTGCAATACCATCTGTTCACGCAATCTGCTTTCACACCAGCATTCTTACGACTCGCACCGGATATGTGGAGCGACCAGCACATCTTTCCTTAAGTGCAGCTCATTTCTCTAACAAGAGGAAACTACAGGTTCAGTGGAATTGCCAAGGGGAGTGGTGACATTAAGCAGTCATCTGCTCACTTGTTCGCTAACTCGGTTTTGGGCGTGGTAGGCTTGTGCATGTTTACTGTGCACCCAAAATTGAGTAATCCATCTTCAGCCTCCAATTCCTAGACTAGTGCGCTCTCTTCAACTGTTTCTCAGTGCTGCATTCGACTAGAAGCCAGCTTCTGCAGATTCAGCTTATCTCAAGCCACTTCCATCAACTTCAAAGATTCTCCGCGATGCAAGAAATCACGAGGTTGGGGATCAGCCCCTCGAGAGTGAAGAACGCGAGGGGGAGTACCGATGAGTACAAGCAGTTGTATGCATTCTGCCAGTCATCGCAAGTTGTCACGATCCATCAACACGTGCCGCATCAAAACTCACACGAATTTGATGGTCCCACAACTTATTAATTTGCTAAGTCGCTTCGCTAGGTCGCCTAGCTTTGATCACCTTGCTGTCATGGCGTGTCATCCAGGTAGAAATCACCTCAGTCCCTCTTTAGACTAAGCCTGCGTCTCCCTCCATTCCTTAAGTGCTTCGTTTGTGGACATCAACTTGATTGTTTTACTCAATTAAACACTGAGGAGGTTTGCCCTGGTAACCAACCAACTGACCAACCAATCATTTATCAATTGAATAGGGGGAGAGACATGGAGAATCACCAGGTCATTTATTTACTTAATCCAATTCGACAAAGAGGGTAATGCTGTGCACTCATTCCTCTTTCTCCAACTGCTTCACATATTCTGCAATGGCTTTTCGAATACGTAGCCTGACTAAAGTGGGAGGAAAGGAGCAAGTTACAGAGGGATCTAGCCAAATGCAAACCCACCCTCTTTGATAGCCTCCTTCAAATTGACATAGTGGTCAGCAATTTTTGGCCCAGTGGATCCTTATCATAGAAATTCTCCCATTCCTCTAGCCCATCCTTCTGCATGGCTTTGATATCACGAATTAAGTTTTTCCATCGAGGGCAATGTTTAGATTCGCGTGTTGGAAAGATGGAGGTGGAAATGACGAAGCTGTGCGACTTACCTCTCTAGAAGACAAAGGAGGGGGTGGGGTTAGAGCAATGACAGGTACACTTAATCAGCAGACACGGTGACGACAGCCAGAAGGGCGAGGAGAGCGACAATGACATCTCGCATTTCGTTGATCTGAAAGTGGATGTAGTTCGGTCACGGTGGCAAGCGGTGCTGCATTCATGCCCAAACCCTTGAGATGCATTGTTTACATGCGCCAAAGTAACTACTGGCACCTTAGACTGAGTCAGTCCTGACACTGTTGATGTGGACTTATGAACAGGCGACCTAAAATAAACCAGCCCATTGTTGATTTTGGGCTTGACTTCAAGTATTCTCCCCGCACTCTATTAACATTTAAGACACCGATAGATAAAAGCTTGATGTTGTTTTCCCCAACCCGCAACGCAAAATCTGCTCACCTTTGAAGTTTAACACAACAGAGACAAACAAACAAACAAACAAACAAACAAGCATCCCTTTGATCACGAACACAAAGCGATTGCAACTAATGTGTTGATGGTGAATATTTGTGCAGTCGGGTCCAACTTGGGGCGGCATGGAAGGGTTCACGTGGCCAATTCCCGATTTTCGTGGCCCTCCTTGATTTACCTGCATTGTTCGCTCCAAGTTAACCCCTCTTAACGACGAGATGGTCTTCCAGGCCAACAGTAATGATGCATCTGGTAGGCTTTGATGACGGTATGTAATAGTGGTCTGCGCCCTTTTCAAACGAGCCAAATGCCTTCATTCGAGTGGTGCCTTAGCCAAACGCATCGTCCGTATGTGTAGATGATTTAGGCCTTGGTATCTCCACATCTATCTGGCCATGTCAGTTCCAGGGGACACAGGAGATGGGATGGAGCAATATCTTCCTCCCATTCATCTTGAAGTACGGCACCAGATCTTAGAGTTGGATTCTAATCTGATGTGAGGTGTTGAGCTGCCCAGGGAGGATAAAGCGCTATGTGTCTCAGAAATCTTCACATAGTTGGGGGTGATAATTAATGTGTTCATTTGCCTAGGAAATGCAAATTTCTCATTCACACGTCAATGAGTCAGTCAGGTGGTCTACGTTCCACGGATTCTCAGCGCATTGTAGACACACAGGAATGCATAGCGCCTCATCATCAGGGGCAAATTATTCCTCACTTTTGATGCAGTGCCCCCACCGTTAAGCATTTCATCACAAAACTCCAGTTCATACAGCCATACGTCACATCTGGTGGGCAAGCGCTGCGTATTTACAATGCATTATACTCTTGCCAAATGCCTTTCAAGTCCAAATCCACCTAAAACATGGCCTCCGTGGCTTCGTAATTGGTCTAAGCTAGTCCCATGCCATAGGCATGACCAAATCACGTCCACCATCATTGAAGTTTCCCAGCAACACAAGGCTTGTGAGGGGCGAGAAAGCACTTCCTTTGAGTGACATCGCTATCGACTGGGAGGAGTCACACAGCCATGTTCTGGTGTCTAGAGTCCCCGCTATTTTACCTTCACTGGCCTGCCATCTTAACTCCTGTCGCCAAACAGATGGTTCTCAAGACCAACGATGCTGCTCTAAAAGTGGGTTCGAATAGCATCGAACAGCAATAGTTGACCACCCTATCTGAACGAAACAGGAGCTCACTCTGAGATGTGCCTTAGTCAAACGCATTGTTTGCATGTGTAAATGATCCAACCCTCGGTATCCTTGCACTCCTTTGGCTGTGTCAGTTCAAGGAAAAGGATGGAGCCCCATCTCCCTCCACTCTCCCAACCCCCTACATCGAGGTGTGAATGCGGATCCTGTCTGGGCATGAGGCTTTGCACTGAATCCTGAGAATGCATTGATGTGTACACAACAATTGTGTGCAGCTGTGAGTAGGCGTTTGAAGGAGCAATAATGGTATTTTTCTTCGATTACAGCATGACATTTCCCATTCACAGGTGGCAACTAAATTGTGAGTAAGAAGTTCTACCGAGCATTAGCTTGTCCAGAGGGAGATGTTAGAACACCTGTCTTCTTAAGCAGATACATTAGGGAAGTGTCCGTACCGAAGCGTTTCCAGGTGGTTTATGGCTAGTGTCGCTTCAGTTGTTGATAGCCTTCTCGCAGACCACGGGATGGAGAGATGTTGAAGGCGGACATCATCGTGAGCCCTTCTGCTATATATGCTCCAACTCACTCCAAATCACTCGATTCTAAAACACTAAAATGACTCTAGTGAGTATGAGTGGGGATTGCTGGACCACTACTCCTCCATGAAAGCTAACCTCTACAGCGTGATGTGGGATAGGTGGGAAGAAGACTGCAAAACACTTCCCAAATGACTCGGAGATTGGAAAACAACAATTGAGGGCTATACATATGTCAGAGTCCGATCTCATGGGAAATGATTGCGTGTTCAAAGTGATATCCTCAACCAGAGGAAGAGTTTCCATCCTGAGGCAGTGTAGTGCAAGCTCGACTCTCGTTACAATGCAGCATAATTTGACTCACCTGGACACATTCGTGAGAGGCAAATGAAGAGCGTAATGACATTGGCGCAGTACGAGGGTAGTATATGTATTCAGAAAAGTGTGAGGGAACGGACCTACTGGCATAGCCCTGAGGCCACCTCGCCCAGCTAGGGTAGCATGGCCACCTCAATCCGCAACCGAATGCGGCACAGAACAAATATAGTATTACATAGCCCCACTCTTCTTTCGAGCGTCGTCCTCGATGATCCTTTCAGTACTCATCCCGCATCAGCCACCACAACGTAATCAGCACTAGGGAGACACTCACGAGCTAATCGTGCCAGTCATGGAAATTCGAGGGCAATTGTAAAGATGTGTGTCCCCTCTTGACAATTCGAGTGCTGCCTTGGCCAACCTCTTGCATCAGCCAACACCTACGAATCAAGTGTCCTAGTAGCCAAATTTTCGAGCGCCCTCTAGACACTTCCAACTGATATGGAGCTTCTTCATGGGGTAAGAACACTGGCCCAAAGGCAGCGTCTTTCAATAAATTTTGAGCCTTTTCTTCCCTAACACCTGCTCACTGCCTTAACAGCATCAAGTTCGGCAGTACCGTAACGAACTATCTCACATGTTGCACGGGTAGTTTACAAAGTTGGGGACATCAGTACCAGGTATTCTGTTATAAACTATCCAAGTCGTGAACATGACAGAGCCTTGTGAGATTAGTCCTAAATGGGAGGAAGGAATGGAGTGCGGCAGAATGGAAAAGGAAGTTAAGAACATAGAGACGAGAGTTGCGGCGCAGGACGGTGGTGGTAGACGGACATCTGCGATGACATGTTGTTGGCACCTCGACCTCTCATCCGAGCGCTAGATGAAGAAAAGCAGAGCAAATAATGGTGAAGTGATGAAGGAGCGGACGAAGGTGCTTTCCTCGACTTCAATAAGCTAAGCGCTTTATAAAAGCACACGACATTGTCGCCTATCTCCTTACCTTCCTCGCCTTCCTCCTCCTCCTCATCCACCGCTAACCGCTGGCTGCAGAAACAGGCGCATCAACAACTTCGACGGTAACTAAAGTCCCTTGGTGGACACACTACCTTGGCAAGAAGAACAATTTTATCAACCTGGCTTGCAACGAGGTGGCGGGTGGGGCAAGCTTCGCCTTCTCCATCAATATCTGATGGGGTCGCTAAATCAATGCTGGTGATTTGGTTGAGGTCGGCGCCACGCACGTACGCCAAACAAGTTGGTGAGGAGTCGTCGCCACCTGCCACGCATCTTCGTTGCTTGGCCGTCCATGTGAGCACCGCTAATCGCTCGACGCACCTTCGTCTTCTTCACTCCTTCTCCTCTTGCTCATTGTCCCGGACCCTCTTCTTCAAACGGCCCCTTGCCTCCCTCTGCCTCCTCTTCTCCACGCTAAATTTCCTCACGTCATTCACACCCTCTCTCCATTCGCACCCGTCCGGAAGTGTAGTTATTGCATAGTTAGCGCCTGCACTAGTGGCTTCTTTTATTTCCACCCGGCGCAATGGACGAGATCTAGGCGATGTAAAGAATTTAAGCATTTGTTGAAATCGCATCAACTTCATATCAGACGCTCCTCTCGACTTCTTCTTTGCCTCCTGCTCCTCCTCATCCTCCTTCTCGCCCTTCTTCTCTGTCTCCTCATCCTCTACCTCTTCCACATGACCACCCCGCTACACTGACTTGTGGCAGACTGCTCTCTTTCTTTGGCGACCTGCAAGTGAATGGCATTAATGGAGGTGTTTGTGGAGGCGAGCACCTATCTCTGCGCAACACCATGCCTACAATGTCGACCACTGTCCAGGCGACAAAGAAAGGATGCCAACAAAAGCCGAAGAAGCGTGAATACAGGACGAGTAGAAGGTGGGCCAGCAAGAGGGGAGCAGTAAATGGCGATAAGCGAACAGCCATGCTCATGACACTGAGATTGGGAAGTGACCTAAGCAACTGATTGCATCGATTGCCTCACCATTCAAAATGTCAGCTACCCAATCACTGTCGCGTTGCACGTGCAAGGCGAAGCAAATGCTGTCGTTACAACCGTGGCGGGTGCTTCAGGTTTCAATCACTCACTTACTCACTCACCGATTCACATAATCGGTGTCTCCCTGGTGGTGGCAAGGATGCATTGGGAGGGATGATGGATGGAACGCAGACGAAGTGGCTGTGATGCATGTGAGTGTACGTGTAGGTCAAGCGAAGAGTGGCAGTGGTGTGTTGTAGAGGGTAGCTGGTGAATTTGCAATAAATGAGTGTGCATTTCACATCTATGGGACGATGAGATGAAATGCTACAATTGTGAGGTAATACAGCATCCTAACTTGAGTAGAAGAGAGCAGTAGGGGAAGTGGATAAAAGAGTGGAGGGGTGGAGGGAGAAATAGAGGGCCTGTCAATGAGCGCCATCAGTCTGATTCACTTGTTGAAGGCAGCTGGGTGAGAGAATACAGCTGCTGGTTTTGTTGCGAGGGCTTGACGATTTATTACGAAGGCCATTGTAACTGATCTACGTATTTTAACTGTTACCATCTATTCTACTAGAAGTCGAACTGAGACGAAGTGGGACAAATTTGGGTACGCTCAATGCAATTGCGCTCCTCAATTGCCTCTCACGAATGTGTCCAGGTGAGTCACTCCCCGACGCGACATTATGCTGCATTGTAACGAGAGTCAAGTTGGTACTATACTGACTCATAACGGGAACTCTTCCTCCGGTTGAGGGTATTGCTTTCAACACACAATCATTTTCCATGAGATCGGACTCTAATATAGGCATAGCCTCCAATTGCTGTTTTGCGGTCTCCGAGTCATTTATAAAGTGATTTGCAGGCATTTTTCCACCGTTCCCAGATCACGCTGCAGAGGCTAGATTTCATGGTGGGGTAGTGGTCCAGCAATCTCCACACACACTCACTTGAGTCATTATCGTGCTGTAGAACCGAGTGATTTGGGGTGAGTTGGAGCATGCCTCATTTATCTGCAACCCCATTAGTGAAGGTGCGGTAGAGTACGTGATTCCACTATTGATAGTAATTGGTGGATGTGTCTGAGTCCTTTCCTATGTAATTCGGGAGAATATTATCGCTAACCACCAATGCAGCGCTTTGAGACCTCCCTGATCACCGAAAAAGGGGGATATTAGAGAAGGAGGAAAAGGAGGAGGAGAAGGAGAAGGGGTACTGTCGGCGTGTGGAAGGGCTTGAGGTACTGCGGCATGGCTCTGTGGCAGGGTCGCCCAACTGAGCACTCTGGTAGGCCTCACCAACACGTGGACCGATTCCCTCAAACGAAACACCAATCCAACGCTCTGACCGAGAAATAATGTGGAAACCATACTCAAGGCGACTCGCTGATATGACTTGCGCTTGGACTGTCCATTATTTGCTGCCTATCTAGTTGAGGGAACGTGCACACGCAAGCAGTATAACATCAGCAGTTTCAATCCTCATATAAGCAGTGCCTATGTAGTTTCACCTTCATTTCTTTTCTTAGCCAACAGTCCATTCATCCATCCACCCATGCAAAATTTCACTGAATCAGGAAAAGAGACAGATGCAAATGACAAGCCTGATAGATAGAGGGGTTGTTGCATCGACGGATGGATAAGACGGGGGAATATGTAGAGCTAGCTTTTCCCTCTTCATCTAGACACAATATGTGCTACAACGGTAAGGCTGGAAGCTACGTCGCATATCTTGCAGTGCAGACGGCAAAACACAATGTTGATGGTACTGTTATAAAGCGGCAAAACCATTCCCGTGTTCGAACAAATAGCTTTTAGAGGGGTTGTCAGAGAAGGGTAATGCGCCATCCAGATATCCCTGACCTGCCAAATCAAGGTCATTGTGCAAACTTGACCTAGATAAAGGATGAGAAGTGCATCAATGCTTCCTTTGACATGATATTTAGGTGTTTAGATAAACTGCTGCACTAAAGGCACACATATAAATCAACTGCAGCGACTAACGCACGGATCACTGGCTGCACACATATGTGACCTGCATCTCCCATTATTTTAAGTTAGGTAATTATGTGAGAATCGCACCTTGCACAGTAATTCGGGTCTTGAATTCAATGGGTTGAAGAGCCTTACCTTTGTCTGAACCCTTTAGATAAGTCCACTACGGTGTCAAGATGGAAGAGATGCTGTGGGATTGCTGATTGTAATCCGTTTAACCAAAGCAAATGCATCACAAATGCCACTTTGTAAACATTTGCATCACTGTGTTTGAAAAATCCTACTTCACATCAATGAAGGACTTTGGGAAAAAGTCAACTAAGTCCAAACCTTTCTAGTTGAAGTGGAAAATAAGTTAGCATGCGGATCTTCTCCTCCTTGGATTCTAATATGAGTCTCCCACACATTCGCCAGTCCTACAGTCAAGGGACATTCACATTCGAGGTACTTTACGTACAAGGAATCAAACGTTAACTTCGTCTAGGATTCGGTTTGGGCCACATGTCCTCCGTCGACGGATCACAAAGATTTGGCGCTTTGCATTGCTACCCCATTGATGTTCAGAGTAAAGTTGACTTTTCAGTTGTCCGGACGAACAAATTACCCACTGTTCATGCCCACTTGTCAATTCTGCTGGCTCTCAACTGTTGAGGAATCATAGCAATTCGAATTCATTGCCGCGGGCTTAGTGAGACCGTAAAGGCAGCATTCAAGGCGATTAAAAAGGGCATAAAATCGTAGAGGTAATGTTGTGTAGGATGGAATCGCAGCTCTACAGACGTTTCTTTTTGGAGGTCATTAATCTCTAGTTTGCATTAGTATTGGAAAATGTATTTTAGACAAGTTAAAAGCAGACGATTTCCGTGGGCCGGCATCTAAGCCGTGTCAGTAGCCCTAATCTTGCTGTGATCTGCCTTCGTACTATGCCTTCTCTATTCTTCAAAAGTCTTGCGGTACTACGTTGGTAGCAGCGGAGGAGCATCCGACTGGAAGGGATTTATATGCACTGGAGTCATACGTTACTAAAGTCAGTTTGTTGTTTCACCTCACAATTGTCGCATTTCATCTCTTTCTCCCACATATGTAACATGCACACAAATTTATTACCAATTCACCAGTTACTCTCCACAACACCACCACTGCCACTCTTCTTTTGTCCCTACACGTACACTCACATACATCACAGCCACTCCGTCTCCTTTCCGTTCAACATCCCTCCTAATGCATCTCCGCCACCACCAGGGAGACACCTATTATACGAGTGAGTGAGTGAGTGAGTGAGTGAGTGAGTGAGTGAGTGAGTGAGTGAGACTTGAAGCGTTCGCCTCGGTTGTAGCGTCAGCATTTGCTACACCTCAATAAGTGCGTCGCCTATAACTCCTCACCACGAATCAGCACCGCCATTTCGCTGGCTAAGTGACGAGGCGATCTGCGTAGCAAAAGAAATGTATTTTAACGCAAAGTAACATGTGGGCTGCCAAAGAAGCAGAGGAGTCCACTACAAGGCAGTTGAGAGGGATGCTCATGTGGAAGAGGAAGTGGGGAGGGAAGAGCGGAGGAACGGAGGGACGGAGGGGCGGAAGGTAACTCGCCAGTCACATCTGATGTAAAATTGATGAGATCGCAGCGGATGTTCGAAGTCGTCGTGAGGTGTAGAAGCCTGCGGAAGAAGGGATGGAAGGAGCCGACGCAGAAGCAGTTGTCTATGCTACCATCAATTCTGTTGGAATGAGGAAGGAGAGGATGAGGAGGAGAAGTAGCCCAGTCGGCGTGTGGAAGGGCCTGAGGTACTGCGGCACGGCTCTGAAACAAGGTCGTCCAACTGAGCACCCAGATAGGCCCTTACCAACACGTGGACCAAATCCCTCAACTACAGCACCAATTCAACACTCCAACCGAGTAATAATTGGAAGGCCATAATAAAGCACCAAAATGAGTTTGTTGGCAAGCCTGCAATTAAATCTAGCTTTTGGTCATATATTTTAAGCTCAGCAGCAATCTCTAGCTGGGCTGTCGCTCTACACCACTGGACCAGTTCAAATCCATTCTTCAGGAGTGCGGTTATACAGAAAGAGCGAAGCCATTTGGTAAGTGGTAAAGAGGGAAAACACTTCATGCAAAAACAGCAATTACAAGGCAACGGATCAAATGCAACGTTGCACATTTTCTAAAATTTATTTAAAATAAACTCATTTTCACGTGAATGTTTTGGAATGCAATTGTAGAATACATTCAACTTATACAAGGAGAGCTTGACCTGATCGACGGTTCCGAAATCCAAACCATTGTCATTGAACCATGATTATCGTGTATTAGCGTGGTCACTACCGCCATGTAGCATTTTGCTGTTATAAATTATCCAATCCCATTGAAGGCAGGTAGCCCTGGTCAAGTTGCTCCTATGCTACTGATGCATTTAAGCAGGCCCAACACTCGCCCTTTCGCTGAGGTCACGACGAATGCTCATCTCAAGTAGGTCAACCCTGGTTCAGCCCAATAGTTAACACGTGTATCCTCACAAGGACAAAACGCACTAGCAGCCGATCTTCATGCACTGCCAAGCGTAAAAATTAAGCTTATTGACCTCATGGAATAACGTACATGTCTTCTAAAATAAGGAAACAAAATTGCAGACTGATCAATTAAATGTAATGCATTTGTGTCCTCCAAATTGTCTGTGACAAAGAGAGCTTTTCTCACTACTACCACTATTGGATTTTGCGGTTTGTGGATGCAAAGATCAGCAGCGGCCTGCAGCATTATGTGACACTTCTCGATATTCAGTGTCTCCACTGATGCCCAAATCGCACCTGTTGCCAGCTAGTGCTTGACTTTCGATTTATTGTAGTTCCTAACATATTCAAGCATTACGCTGCAACGGATTGCTCCGACTACAGTCCCTAGCAGAAGTGGTGAAAATGGCGCCTGTCATAGGGACTTGCGCGGCCTCGTGTTCTGCAGCGATCTTATTAACTATTCATGTGGCTCCACTCGTAAAGCACCTGGAGAAGGTCGTCACGATTTTGTTAACGCTACTCATGCAAATGCGACAACGATGTGACCACACAATATTTCCTCCGCTTCTCTGCTTACCGGATAGGACCCAGCCACATGCAGAGCTTGATTCGTCCAAGATCCACTTAGCATGCCGCGTTTATGTTAACTCGTTGCTCGCCGTCAACAGGAAGTGGCATCGTTGGGGCACTTGAGGAAGCTACAAGAGTCACAAGTACAATTGACACAATTAGAAGAATGAACAACTGTTTATAGCAGACAAGCCTTTTACGTGGGGACTAGACGCACATGAAGTAAAGAGAACAACACCATCTACTTCCCTTTTATGTACCGAAATGACGCTAGCTGCAATGACGTTGACAAGTAATTGACCAATTACGGGGCATCCATGGAGGACACTTTGTCCGAAAAGCATGCGATAAACATGAGCCATTGCTGGTCATATAAGCGATTGTCTCGACTACACTTGTAATTGAACAACCTGTAGAATGCGTGCCTACATTGTGCTTCTCGCTCTCACTGTTTTCGCAGTGGCGGTTTCGGCCGGGTGGGTGCCCATTTTAAGTGCCTACATAGCCTCATACAAAACCTTTTACATGTTCCAATTAAAGCGCTTTTTTGCCTTTAGGGAAAATGAAACGGAGGACTTTGGAAAGAGCACTAAGATTGAAATGGATTTTGTCAACAAATTATTCGACAAAGAGCCAAATGGAAAAAAAATTGCTCAACTCATAAAGAAATGGGTTGAAACAATGCCAGAAGGTAGGTTTTAGTGTTTCCTGTCAGGAGATAATTTTATTTTTTTATCTAGCCAGAAGTAAATTTCAGGCGTCACTGGCTGAGTACTGCAGAGGTCTCAAGAAATAAAATGCCTAACTTGTCGATGTTCATGTGTTCTTCTCTTCACGAATAAATGCTTATTCATAAGAAAGCTGCCTTGTGTCAGACCAATGAGGGCCATGGACTGCGAGGCTCATAGCCTAAGGTTTTGGGTGAAATGAGATAGGAATTGAACATTTGAGGCGTTGCTGATTTCAATTGAAGGCCGCATTTCTCCTCGAATCGACATGTGATTGTTGGCGAAACTAGTTGGAACACAGTCTCTTGAGTCGTTTCAACAGCCGCCAGTGGCTTCATCAGTGGGTAGACTGGTTTGTCACACATGAGGTACGGTCAGAGGGCTAATGGACGTGGTCGAAGAGGCGAAACGTATAAGACAAGCATTCCCCTTCTCTTCGTGAGGCGTACTCAGCGCCCACCTCGGTTACTTCTCCCTTGACGACTGTAATGCAGTTGAGGTCACCATGCCCCTCCAAGTTGAAGGCACTGATGACATTTGGTACCATATCTCCGATAAGTTTCACTCTTCCACTTCCTAGTTTGGAGGTCAGACGATCTTACGGACTCAGTGTAGTCCCTTGGTGGTCCATGCTCTGCCACCATTCGCTGTTCAGTGGAGCATCCACCTAGAAGGCCAACCAATCTCGCCTTCCTTCCTTAGTGCTCAAGATGTGAATCGGTACAATTTCGAGAGCCTGATCACCATACCACACAGGTAGGTTTCATCATGCCTAAGAAACATCACTTCTTGAGGTCTCATTGTGTACCACCAGCCGGTGCGATCAAGAGTGACTTCCGAGTCACCGCTAAAATAGCTATAGATCTGCAATTCAGCAAAATTGCTTCAGCCGTGATGACTACAAGGAGTAAGGGACCAGTAACTCTAGCGTAACACAAGTGGTGCTAAAAATGGGCTTTCCAATCTACATGAGCCCCAAATTGGTAAGCATGAGTGATGAGTGCAGCGTGGTGGGACTTCCCTGAAGGCAAACGAAGCATAGCACGAGGGTAGGATATGTGTATAGACAACAGCGAGGGAACGGACCTACTCGCATGGCCCTAAGGCCACCTCGCACAGCTAGGTAGCATGGCCACCTCGGTACGTAACCGAATGAGGCAGTCAGAACAAACAAAGTATTACATAGCTACACTCTCTTTCGAGCGTCGTTCTCAACGCTCCTTTCGTACACCTCGCGCATCAGCCACCACAACGTAATCAGTACTAGGGAGACACTCACGAGCTAACCGTGCCAGTCATGGAAATCCTGGGGCAATGAGGAGATGCGCGGCCCCTCTTGGCAGTTCAAATGAACTTGGAGTTTCCAATCGCTTGGAAACTAAATTGGGAGTAAGAAGTTCTACCGAGCATTAGCTTGTCCAGAGGGAGATGTTTAGAACACCTGTCTCCCTAAGCAGATACATTGGGGAAATATCGGCACCGAAGCGTTTCCAGGTGGTTCATGGCTAGTGTCGCTTCAGTTGTTAATCGCCATCTTGCAGCCCACGGAGATGGAGAGTTGCCGGTGGAAAATCATCGTCATCCCTTCCGTTATGGATGTCAGATATTTATCCCACCCGTGCACTTGCACTTCCTTCGCACCGCCACAGTCTTCCACCAGCGGATAATCGAGATTAAAAATCCGTTACAGTTAAGTCTACTTTCCACTATCCACTGCCACAAATGTAGTGTACCGAGATGCCCTTGAAGGGAAGAGAAGGTATAATACTAAGCAAATATGCATATTTAGCAAAGAGGAGGGATCGGAGCTACTGGCATAGTCCCTGAGACCAGCCTACAACCTCAGCTAATGCAAGATAACCACCACAGTCTGAAACCGAAACCGAAACCTGCAGTCAGAACAACCAAACAAAGCATTGCAATGATACTTTAAAAGAAGTAGAGACGACTGGTGTAGAAATGCAGGTACTTTTCTTTCCTGGTGATGTGCCGATCAAAAGGGATGCTAAGAGAATCACTTTGTTATGATCCGAATTATGCTCCTCAAATCACTTTGTTAAACCCTTTTTAGATGATTTCATCACTTCTGAACGCTGCCGTCATTTATTTACAGGATGCTAATGGATCTTGGCATTACTACCATCAAAATGCTTGTGATCCAATCCTTTTATACACCGCTGTTGACAGTTAAACGGTGTTTCGTGCACCTTATTTTTGTGGCCATCCAAGACCAAGGGTCGCCAC
Source organism: Taenia multiceps (assembly GCA_001923025.3). NCBI lineage: Eukaryota > Metazoa > Platyhelminthes > Cestoda > Cyclophyllidea > Taeniidae > Taenia > Taenia multiceps. The sequence continues at coordinate 20,602,676 of CM010314.1, read as the reverse complement.
CGCAAAATTGATTGCCCCTGAAGACAATGCTTA
>CM010314.1:20535326-20602543 GCA_001923025.3 Taenia multiceps | reverse complement strand
ACAAATAAAAAACCTGTTCTCTAACATTATTTTGGAAAACATGACTGTAAGTAATCATAAAACTTTTCCTGTCTTGGCTCATTGGCATAGTAATTGCAGTTAGTGACTTCCTAGATTATTACATTAAGTACCATGCATATGTTTCAAAAATTATGCATAAATTAAATTTCAATTTTTGATATTATGGACTAGGAAAATTTCTAGGCATAAGGCTATAAATGCGTAAGCAGTGTTTCCGAGTTAATTGCTCAAAGCACTTGAATGGACGCACTGACCTTGTCAAGGAGAAACCTTAAAGTGATTTGGTGTATTACAAAGTCGCTAGTAATGCTGAAAATATGCAACAATACGTTTGTTAGGAACACTCACAAATACTCCGTGAGTAAAGCCTAATAACTTGGCTACATTGTTCTTTTGAGGATGACTTTGGTCTCGGTGTAGGCCAATATGGTGTCAGTATACAATGACACATTCCAATCCCTTTGTTTCGCACCAATACGAAATTTACAGTTAGATTATCTAGTTGTTAGAGGGTGCGATTTCATACCCTTTCCCAATTCCAAACGACGGGAACTATTAACAGAGAATCAGCTTTTATTCGCATTTCATTATTTGCCGTGCTAGTGCCCGCACGTAGTTCTTCTTCGCAGTGAGCTAAAGAGCTGCGTAAAACATTGAGCCATTGACTTGATCTTCCAAATTAAGATACCATTAAAGACAAAACACTTTGCAGGAAATAATAGCACCACCAAGGATTTTATTTGGCAACATAAAAATGCACTACTTATTTAACAGCAGCCACCCGAACAGGAAGAGTTTGGTTCCACAGAAGCGGCTGGTACAGTTGAGGCCATAGCTATGCCCCACAACCAGGAGAACGCAATGCTACTTTGCCGTCGAAAAATGGGAATCCTCAAATCTCTGGTAGTTTACTAATGCGATGACCGTAATGCAATATGGACACGCCTTTGTTAGCCGTGCGACTTAAAGTGAATGTGCAATACGCATGCGGATGTGATTGATGCAGTGATTGCGAACACTTTAATGCGATACTACTTAAGCGCAATCACAGCTGACAAGATTAACACGTAAAATAATGGATTTATAAATCGGGTTCCTAAGAGGGGCCACACCGTTTTAATTTACCAAGAGGCCGTGCAGCTATACGCACTTCCATGTCCCATCCATGTTCATAAATATCGCCACTAAAGGCTTATTTAGGCTGGCTAGCAGATCTTGTGTTCTCACTACACATTTCTGCCTTCTATTCAGAGATCCAGAAGGACATTAATCATCAAGCTCAGTTTGCGCATTGCTCCAGCACGACAGTGATTAGCGCAATGCCAAATTGGTCTGTACAGCAATATTGAGAAACATAAGAAGGTATAAGTACCTAAAGCCGTTTCCAAGGCTCTAATCAAAACCAAAATCTTTACGATACAAGGGTTCACGCTAGCATCCACCCACAGGCTGGAAGATCATAATGTGCGCGGCTGGCAACGAACGTGGTGTCATCAAAGTGGATCATAAAGGCCCACCTGTGTCGATGAATTCTAGGCGCTCTTCTCTTGAAGAGAGGAATTACTTAATGGCACTACGAACCAGTTTACGTTAAATCAACGGTAAACATGCTAACGCTTTTGGAATTTCCTAAATGCTTCAAAAAAGTGCAAACAAATCCTATTTTGGTGTTAAACTAACAGGCTGGATAAACTGCTGTTAAATAAACCGTTGAATGCTTATTTTTAGCGAAAGCGGATCACTCTTCAGTTGCAGGGGCAAGACGTCGATGAGACCGTGTTCTTAGAAATGTGATCCCACGTAAACGATTTAAAGTGCAAAAGGCACTGGCCAACATTGCAATAGAAACTTAACCTATTTTTACTTAAGCATGGAGTGCGCTTTGGTGGTAACGTCCCTACTTATTTTATCAAAGTGCGTTTGTCTGTTTATTTTGTGTCAAACCAAACCTACTTAACTTCGGTGATATAGGTGGAATACTCTTGATTCCCGGCTTTCAGCTGCATTAAAATGTGTTTTCCATTCTTTGTCCTATAAATGCTATGAGCTTTGCTGACTGCATTTTCGTTTACTTAGTTATTCGGTTAACCATTTACAAAATCAAGCTTAGATTTGCATTGCTAAAAGAATGTCGTTCAGTATAATTAACAAGGTGTTAGCAAAAATGAGGAACTCTCGATGAAAGTGCGTTGTAAACGTACTAAATTATCAAAAATTGGAGCTTCTTACAAGTAGCCTGCAAATGCAATCTGCCAGATGCGCTACCAATAAATTGGTGAGGAAGTCCAGCTGCAGGTTCAAAATTTTATTCACCACAAAGACATTAAAAAAGGAGCTTCTTACAAGTAGCTTGTGAATGCGATCTACTTGTATTTTAAATGTGGAAAAGAGCTAGATAGTAGGGAACTCCAGCTGCAAGTTCAATATTTTGTTTACTACAAAGACATCAAAATGGAAGATTCAAGTAAATCGCACCTCAATAATGCCTTTAAGTTCTGTATGGGTACAATTATCACTTAAACTAAGCGGTTGAAGCTTCTACGTCTTCCCACAGCCTCTTGAGGTTTTCGTGCAGAGGTGCTGAAGACTAATAGCATGCATGTCTTCCGGCACGATCCTCCAAAACATAACCATCTAGCTTTTTATATTCAAGTTTGAGGGGCCAAATCGAACTCCATTCCATTAACTAAATATGCCCCGGCCATCAATTAAATAAAACTACGTCTCGAACATCTGAAGGCTTACACAAAATGCTCCATCAGGGTGCAAGCCAATCAAGAAACTACATGGATTACCCTGGCCTCTGTAACCAACCACAAGTTGTCTGAACGCAAGATTTAGGAGATTTAAAGAATAAGTGAGAAAATATGCGTTGCTATAAGCAAAGTAACTTTTAGAACCAAATGCTTCGTTATTTAGCAAGAGCACAGTGGGCACACTGGTCATCACAACCCTACAAGATGGGCTAAGTTTTTTTACGCAGCCGAAGTATTCACTGAGAAATCGTATTCACGCTCAAATAGGCCTGATGATGCCCGCAGTACAACAACAAATGCGGGCAGGTTTAAGGATCCTCAAGAAAACACTGGCTATAGTTTAACCTGAGAAAGATGCTTTCAAACACATTCACTCCTTTGCAGCCGAAGGTCCCATCCGTCCCCTATATTCTACACAAAACTCAAGGGTAAGCATGGCATTTGTGAATTTGCTATCAATTACTAAGCATCTTAAAGTAAGAAAGTGACCAAGTCGTTCCAAGAATATGCATTTTGCATCCACTAAAAGACCTGCTGACTTAGCGGTGGTACAATTGGATGCCAGTGTATCTATTATCAGCGACCATCACGAATGCTTGCAAATGAGTCCAAAAGCGTGGTACAATGAACGCAAATTCGTATGTGTGGATAGCTGCGTCAGGAGGGGAAGTCAAATAGAGCACAATATCCAGATGAGACATTAAGTAGCAGTGCTGGAATGTCATTTAATAGCGTCAAAATTCCATAGGATGCAGGTTGCCTGTGGGATAAGGCTGAGTAGATCACAATGAATCAATCTCAACTCGACAGTGCTGGACTAGAGTGGTTCGGAAGAAATGGCGCACATAAACCACCACCAGCGGTGAGTACGAGCCGTATAATGACGCACATCACAGGGCTGGCAAAAAGAACGCTCTAGCTTAACAATGTTAGCTTATTGTCTGTTTCTCACTATACAGCCGCCTGTAAATAGCTGAGTTTATAACCTCGGAGCATGGCACGCAGTTTTACGAGTCTGTGTCGCATTCCCTTTATATTTGGCATTACTGTTAGAGGTGAGTTAACCAGGATGAACTATGCTGAAAGTCACTCCACTGAATTTAAATGACCCTGACTGTAATAAACCGCACTGAGAAAATGTGAGGACTAATAAAATAGGATGGTCCAAATGCGACATTTGCAACAGTTATTACGAGTAGCGAACTAACACGCTTACCATCCTGTTCACTACCGCAGGGCTTGCGGACCATATAGCTCAAATTTGTCTGCCTGTTTTATACCTATTGCATGATCCTGGGAACCTTTCTTATGCTTTTAGAACCAAAATATCTGGTCCTCTTCAATGTCATTAGCAGCAGAATTATCGCCAAATGGATGCTTTCCGAAACCAACACACAACATCATGAGGTACATAGTCACTGCTATGGAAGTCCTGGGTCGCAACACGTCAAAAACTGTCCCAAGTTCGAGTAAGCAGTACACATTTGAAGGTCTACAGCTGATTGTGTTGTACACGGCCAGAGCCATCGCCTGTGCCCGAGACAAAGGTTGTGGACTACCTCCTAATGCCACTGCTTGGACGCTTCATGAAGGTAGGTTTTCGTTACTTCTAACCTTAAAGCCATCAAAAGGGACTTTTGCTTGGATTCCACCAGTTGATGCGCTGCTTTTTACTTGTATAAACCCATTCTTACCTCTCCGATGATTTTCAGCTCTTTATGGAGTAAACTGTTAAAAGTGAGTCAATGAAGGAAGGCAGCGCTACAGTATCCGATAAAATATCAAGCCAAAGCAAGTAATTTCCATTAAAAGCGCAAATTTTTTGTTTTTGAGTTGATAATAACACGAAGAATCTCTCAACATTGATTTTTTAAGTTGGACGACAAAAAAATGGAAGAAAGAGTTTCGAAAAGGTAAACACGTTAGCTGGGTCACAAGTAAAATAGTAGAAATATTTTAGAAAATTATGCCCATTCTGCTGGGTCGCCACCTCTAAGGCAATACTTCACATGTGCTTACAGGGCTAAACAAAAGTAAACAATAAAAGCTGGCATAGGGATGATCTCATTTTAAAAAAAGTTTATCACTCGTTTTCGGATTCCATGTGTTGCAAGCAATTTGGGTTAAAGCTACTGCGGTATAACTTATTAACCCATAAGAAATGGCATCAGTTCGCCAAAAGCCGTCATATGACGCATGAACTTTTAAGGTCCCTAAAGGCAAGAGTCTGCAAAATGCCATTATGCTATTTCATTGTTTTAGACCCCACCAATCTTCGCTCCTATGCAACAGGGTGGGGAGAACTGTCATGTGATATAAAACGTCTCAGCAAACATAACATTGTTGGCGGGTGCCTCGAGGAGCTCTACGATGTCGATAGATTAAAAACTCTGAAAAGGGAGGAGTTTGGTTCAACCTAACTTCACACTGCCTTTTCAAACCTATTCCAGCATCATAACTACCTAGTGGGAATGCTTGCCTGCTGCAAGAAGCTAAGCAGGAAATAATATTTGTGGCAGAGGCATCGAGGCCTCAGCCACGACAAATTTATGCAGGTAGGGTTTAGATCTTCGCGCCTTATTAGTAGTTAATATCAAATCATTTATTAAACTTATGAGACAATCTGATTCACATGAGCCATCTATTTCGGCGATGCACAGCTGTGTGTGATCGCTGCCTCAATATTATAGTTGTCTTCATGATGCTGAGCAATGCGTGGTTGCCAGTTTATTTCTTTAAAAATTGCTTGACTAATGTGGTGTATCAGATATACAGGATATTAAGATCCCCATTAACACAACATAACCGGACTGAATGCCAGTGGATCGGGTGAGTGATTAAGGGGCTGATTGACTGAGTGAATACCTTTACATTGCTCTGTGTGATTCATGGCTTGACTTATGATTTACATCACGGCACATACGTTGTCGTTTCTGCCATTTAATACCCTTGTTCGGCTTTCCCGATTTTTATATGCCAGCCATCCCTTCGTGTAGGGTTGGAATTGCCGAAGCTTTCTGGCTGTTCTTATCTCCCGAAAATGAATGGGGTAAATGATCTGGAAATATTTGAGAAGATTAATGAAGACATTGCATCAATATATACTCTGGCGACCGTAATCAAACAATGGCACATTTAACTTTAAATCTACTCCTAAACTAATGTCTTCCTTCATCTGGCTCATTTTGCAAACAGTCCCCAAAGGAAGGTAGGATAATGGATCATGCAACGTCCTATGCTGCCTCCAGTTTAAGTTAGCTCATTCCAACCCACTGATGTGTATCTTATCCGTAGTTCATGCGATTGTTTTGTGTTGAAACAATAAGCACGACAATAAGTTTACTACGAAAGGAAGTAGTGCTTTTACTTTAAACGTGTGGCAATGCAACGAGATGGAAGTAGAGGCAGCCACATTGCCTGTTTCTTTTAGTAGACGTTAAGAATACGAGCACAGATTTAATGTTTGTCATGCCTTTTACCACTCTTCTCTACCCACCACATCCATCATTGTCCCCTCACCACTCTCCTCAGCAAATTGCCTGCATATGTAATGCCGCAAGTCGAGCACCAAAGTGGGCATGTCGTAACTGAGCTCTCTTTATAAGAATGTGACGTAAAAGTGGTGTCTATCATTGGTGAGAGCACTATGATGGACAATGGTAGTGACATCATTGACAGCGTTTTGAAATAATGAGATGGGAACTGCGTACTTTAAATGAGATGGCACGCAACACCCATGCCTACATTCCCTATCCCCTACATATTACGTAAACACTCTCCGCATAAGTCGACGCCGAATGTTTCAGTGATGTGATGACCCCTAAAGGGGATTGAGGACCTGCAGAAGAAAAACTAGTGCTTTCTAATTGAGAAAAATTGTGTAGCATCACCACACGCCAATGGATTATCGTCTCTTAATGCTCCTGAGGTATCAGGATACATGCGATGGAAATGGAGCCGCGTAATCCACCAACAATTTTTCACGTGATCAGCATTTTCTTCCTAGCGTTGTCTTGGCTGCATTATCTTTGCTTTCATGAGCAAAGAGCCAATTGCAAAGCCGAGTTACTAGGCACGCACAATAGGAGACAGAGATTCCCCTTTCCTCTCCCTTTACTGATTACCTAGCAGTGCCACTTCTAGTGTTTGGTCAGGTGGCGTGTTTGCCACTATAATTTGTAGCTCAGCTGCGTGCATTGAGCTATGCTAAGAATGCACGGATAGCTCTCAAATGTTGAGCGAACTATAAAAATCATTTTGTTGTGCCTTCTGATTCCATGGTCTTTTTCAACATAATGCGAGTGCTTTGCTTTCTTTCGATCTCAATGCATGAGGAAACTAGCCCCTAAGTATAAATGCCCATCAGCATTTTGTGAGGTGATTGATGGAATTAGCGATCCTACATTAGCAAAATAGGATTACATAGTGGGCAGCCTGTGCATTGAATTATGTCTCGAGGAGCTCGAATAGATTGGCAATGAAGGTTGAATTTCATCTTCTTTTATTACAGCCTACCAAACTTCTGAATGCCTGAAGAGACGACGTCAGTTAATGCAAGGTGTTTGCATAATGTTTGCAGGAATTTAAAAGGAAGGTCTCTATTTTTGCATCGCTTAATTTTCCCCAAAGACATTCATTCGACTACTTTGTAGCAATGGGAACAATTTGGAATGCGATGATTCTTAACGGCCTATTTTGATGAAAGCATTACAAGGAGTGAAATAAGGTTTGTCTAAGCTCGTTAGTTGAAATTGTGTCAAAAATGTCATTGTGATTTCAAAATCCATATGACTTAACCTATTTTTAACCTCACATCCAAATCCCAACAGCGGTCGTTTACCTCGCCAGTGACTCCTCTTCTTAAGTAAGCAGAGCAGCTTAATTAACCTTGCACGCCTGGCTTAAATGAAGTTGGAAAGGCACCCAGATTTATTCGCGATCTTACTAATGGTTTTAAACACATTCTTGAATGATCATATCGGCGAATTGGTTGACATCAACACCGTGTGAAATATTCGCCTCTGCAAACTGATTCGTTTGTTCTGTTCGTATTTACAACGGGGTCAACACGAGCCTCTTCCATCTCAGGCCACTATTTATGTTTGCATTGAGGTTAGAGATCTGATGGCCGTCACATATGTTGAGACTTTAACAAGAATTCTAGCCTAAATAAGGTCTCGAAATTGGGATAGAGTCAAACTCTGTGCATTTGTGCCATGACATAATGTAATTGAGGGAGTGTTGAAATGTTGTTTGACATAGTAAAGAGCTTCTTTCACTCCTACTCGGGTACCTCCCTTCCCTTCTCTGTTGACCTAAATTTCACTTCGTTGACAGTTGCATCTGCTCTACCTACTATTAATATCAGAACAGCACTGCAAGCACAAAATTTGCGTTCGAGTAGGCAAACACTCAAATCATTGTTGCGCCTGCTTAGACCAGTATTAGTTGCTCTGTAAATTGTCATTTTTGGTCAAATGCCTTCCTTGCAGAATTTCATCTGTGTTTGTTGAGTCGCTCGAAAGCGGATCCATACGCTGCATCATCATCTTGCTTTGTGCTAAATACCATTACCCTGTCACTAAGGAATGCCCTCATCGGTTGACTCTACCCGCTGCAGCAGATTAAATGCCAGAGCGAAGAAGATAACCGTCAAATGCATTGCTGCAGCAATGGCAGCAGTGAGCAGCTTTACCCCTTTGAAAACGGCCATGGACAGCGCAAGTTGGCTTTAAAATGAGAGGTTAAATCTGTGGTAATAATCTCTACAGCTAGTGCGTTTTTTTCTAAAGGCAAAGGAAAAGGAAACTGTTGATTGACATTTATTTTGCCAAAGCTTTAAAGTCATCGGCGTCACTTGAGGCAATCATGTGGCAATCAAATCTGATCTGATCTGCTGCTGACCTGCATGCCAGTTTGAAGCACACTTCTCCTCCACATCATCAGCATCGGTGGCAGATTTGATGAACTGCGTCACGAGGCGTGTTTTTGTCTGTGCGACATAGGCTCTGAAGGTGTTTTACGCGAACCTGTTAAGCGTAGCTCCTCGTAGTTTTGACTACGGTCCCCGTGGACCACGCTGTCAGTGGCTTCTGTGTGTGTTACATGGAATGATCTTCTGTCCTCCATTACCTTGGCCACTTCATTATCGTGCCCCTAAACGGAAGTATGGCACACCGGAATGCCTCCAAGATCTTCCGAATGTCAACAATAAATCACTTCTACTTCAAGTCTTATGGTAGTCATTGGTGACATCAATCTGCCAGTATGCTTTAGCGACTGGACGAAGATGGACTGCCGATCCAGCCTCAGGCTACTCAACGAAAATAACTGAAAACCCACACATTTGCGCTTGCACTGGTGATAAGATGATTCCTGCAAATAAAGCTGTAAGCTTTTGTTAATCATCGATTCAAACAATTGCCTGTTGTTGATAATCCATTGCTTGGTGATTGCTCAAGTCTTTCTAGATGCACGATGCTGCAAACTGACAGAATCACTGCAGTTGCTCGGATGAATCGAAATTGGCGGTGTTCTCTAAGGACTAGCATAAACAGTTAGAGATCCATAGCTCCGTGCTCAATTCTTATCCTCTCATCAGGGTTGCTTCATTATGTTGGGTCGGATTACAACTAGGTGATGTACGACTGAATGTTAAGAGTTACTATGGGAAGTGTTGCGCCAGCACAATTGAAGGCAATGCTTCTAAACTACCTAGGGTTCACTTGAGTAGGTTGACCTGACTGGTATAGAGGATGATGAATAAGGCGGATGCTGATTCATACATGTCATCAAAAATGATCAATGAGCTGTAGAGCAGGTTCCAGTAACGCCGTCCCCTAATCCAATACATAGCAAGACTTTGGGGTAGAGACTGACGGTTGTAGTCACGTTTGCATGAACATTGTCCCCCATTCATTCTAAGGTCATGCCCATGTGTTAGAGTCTAGTCGTTGACGCAAAGAATTAACCCATCACACAATGCCAGAGTAGGAATGATTTTCTCATTTGGTCGTCACGTTAAAGCTGCCATTCGATAACGTGGCGGTTTGTCATTGAAAACCTAATTTATCTACTTGATTGGAACTGGCAAAACGGTTGTTTAAACCACAAATGGAAGTGCATGCCTTTCTGCTGAGGCAGCTAATTAATGCGCTCCATAAATTGGCACAAATCTTGTTTTGTGGCATTTGTAAGTACTAGGGCTTTAACAGTCCAATGTTTCCCGGTTTCAACAAAGTTCCAATGCATTTCGTTATTTACCAGTCCAGGTTTCGAGTCGTCAGTCATTCAGAGACCAGTGCGAATCACACTTTACTCGTTTATCTTGATCGGTATATTCAGCATCGTCTGGTGCAGGAGAGTTGGGGGATCCAATCAAGAAGTGGTTTATTTGCTACCTAAAAAACTTCACACGAGGTGCCGACGGGCAGTGACATCAGATTGGGCATCTAGAGATCCAAATGCCTGGATTTGGTGCAAGGAATTCAAAAGAGGAGCAAGTGCCTGCTAATCCAAGTGCAGGACACCTTGGTCTTCTCAGATATTGCTTTTACCTTGTGGTAATAATTTCTGCGTACTAGATTGCATTTCAAAGGCTGTATTCAACTTGTCGAAGCCACCTTTCTCTTTGGTAAAACTTGGCAGCAAGTGTGACATGATCTGAATTGCAACATCGCTACCTCAATGGATGTGAGTGCATGTAAATCGATGCGAGGCCGAGGAGGGTGCCATAATAGCTCTGTTCTCAAGCATCTTTTTGTAGCCATTGAAGTTTGTGTCACTACACTAGCACATTTGAGGCTGATCAGATCGCACACGGGCCATAAAATGGTATCCAGCGGAACCAACTCAGGCTCCTTTCAGTGGTCCATGCCACAGGCGGAATGGTAGACAACATTGCTTGCTAAACGAAAGAGCAACCGACTGCACTGCGAGCAGTGGCTTTGTTACCCTTCCCTGCAACTTAAAACACATGAATGCGCCAGCCCAGGTTGGTCCCGTTGTCAACAAGGGCAGTAGAATAATGCCTGCACCAATAAATCTAAAAGCTGCGTGTAAGCTTATCCAGCCTAATTTAATGGTTGTTATTATGGCAGAGCAAACTCATAAAACTCATATAGCAAAAGGCGAGCTTTAACTAGCAAAATTCCTGCTCACATCGGTACAGGATCGTTCTCACACTGAGAACTTGTTGCTGTGTCTAAATACGACTGGATGGAGAGTAGTTCCATTAAGGATATTTTATTATTGCCTCTGTTAGTAGAGACCGGCAGACGGCTGCACAGCGAAAGCAGAAACAACTGGAGTCGCTGCATTTTTCTGCGTTTGGGGAAGAAAACCAAACTGGGGATGAGATTCGTGCTGCACGGAAACAACGTATTCTCAGTTGTGCCAGTTTTCAAGGCCTCCAGCTCGGCATTCTGAGTTTCGAACCCAACCAGCAATAAATTTGTGCTATTTATGGCTATAAACCTAATATAAACTCAGCAGAGTTGTATTTGGAAGCATATCTTCTAGTGAAATATCCAATGAAGCACGAAATGAGACTGCAGGCCTCCATCTCATCCGACTTTGGGCACGTGAGTTAGCCTTAGTGCTGCGATCGCTGGCATTCGTATGGCAATGCGAACTTGACTTTTGCCCGGCTCGCATTATTATGCCTAGAAGAACGAGTAGGTTTGTGTAATCACGGAAGAAGCAAGTGGCTTTCAATCATAGCACGACTGTTTTGGTTCCCTTCGGGATTACTCACCGTATGTTGCGACGAATAGAAACATCCAATGAGACTGTTTTAGTCTGTTGAACAAGGGCTCTATCCGCAGAAGTTAACCTCACTAGCATTGTAGTGGAGCACTACCACTGATGCTACGACTTCATCTTTGTGTAGAGTCAAGCATTATCTAGGTATAGTGCAGTAAATTGCAAGACGAGACTGAAAACTTGGTCCTTTGTAGAAACGCCTAAGTGTTGCAAGGGCAGCGGATTCTTCCAACGCTGGACGTGGTAGGTACACGAAGTGTAGGCGTAAGGCGAGTGCATGCGTGTATGCTAGTCGGATCAGTAAAATAATGGATAGGACGCCATTCTCAGGCATGTGCATTAGCAACATTTATTATTCTGGTCCGTGAGGAGGTAGCAAATGTTAGGTTTAAGGCTTGAAAATCAACATTTTAGAAATCTGAAATGCTGGCACTGCAGACGTTCCTAATTGGTTTATAAAAGTACATTCTTAGAGCGCTACCCAAATATGGGAACGTTGATGCAGGTGTGGTGGATTTTACTACATTTCGCTTCGCGGTGCTAACCAAACCGCACGCCTGAGTAACGGCACAAAATAATGCTTGGAGAAGCACAGGCACCTTAGTTGTGAAATGCGTTTGACTGATTTGCCTGTAGTTTGCGGTTATACCAGGCTGTGGAATGACATTAGCTGGTTGTTCATTTTCCTGCCCTTTCACAATGCGCATTCACTAGCTATCTTTTAGAGCGTGGACTCAGATAGCAGTTGTTCAAGTTCATTAAATAAATCAAGCCGACAACGCTTCGTTGTAATAGTTTAAATGCCAAACGAAATTTGTTGCGAACCTTCCACAAAACGGACCAGTAGCGGGATAGCGATCAGGCGTGCATTGTGTTCTAGAAGTGGCATGAACAAAAATAATACTTTAAATTTTCTTTTGTAGCGGGAAAGATTTTATCGTTAGCGGTTTTCAAATAGATGCATTACTTCGAAGGGATGGAAGCCAAGCAAATAACCTTGGCGTCTCGCCCCGCATGCACAGAATTATCGTTTTTTTTGGCAAATACAGCACGGCGGAATACGAACTGCTATAGATTCCGCAATATTGTAAGCCCGATTTTAATAGATATACATGGAACTAGGCCTTAATTTTTAATCAACTCTCCAACGATCAATGAGAACTAGTGATCTGCGCTGCCTTGCAAAGCTTTTGCCTCGCATGCATGCTATGACTTTGTGAGAAAATGCCTTTTTGCAACCAATGAGGCGTAGCTGGAGTCATGATCCTCACTTATTCCCAATCAGTGGTGGCACGGAACGTCAGTTCGGGGATCCGGTAAAAAACGTTGCCCATTTGAATGCATAGCATGCATACGGTGGCATTTCTTCAGCCAAACTCAATTTAACTGAAACATTACTGTTAGGATCTTAGCAACTCTAATTTGTAGTGGTAAGCCTAATTTTCTGTCATCGCTTAGTAGAGGAGCAGGCCAACTTCAAGAGTTCCGCCTTATTTCGAAAAAGGAGACAAGTGTTTTGTGGAAGTAATTTAAGGTCGTTTAGTGAGAACTGAGTATTTTCAAAGCCATGCGGAGAATGCGTGCGGCGATTCAAAAAACAGTGGCGTAAATTGTGTTTCCTTAGCAAGATCGCGAACAGTCTTACCGGATGTGAACAAAAGTTCCTCTGTCTGCGCCTGATTTACGAAGACGAAATCAGCAATTATAGGTTTATCTTCCGTTTGTAGACAAAGGGATGCCTTAGAGCAGGAAATGAGCTTGTCAGCTTCTTGCCAATTCATTGTGTGATAAAGTGCTGGTAAGAGGAGAAGCTATTTGAAAGCTGTTTCCTGCTGTACAGAAACGGTGAGAACCAGCACAGGCGCGAATCGTGTGGTTCAGCTGTACATAGTACTGCGACGACATAGTCAAAACCTGCGATAACCGATTCAGTTGCTTTGCGCTCAATCCATTACCAAAATCGGTGAGTATCAAGCTGTTCTCATACTCGAAACGGTTGGCGTCTCAGATTTAACTGTTCAACAAATATTTTGTCATTACCTTATATGCTGTAGGTTTGGGACGCATATGCATTTATCCACCAGGCTTAGTTCAATCTTGCATTTTGTAAGGGCCACTACACAATTCGAAGTGCATATCGTCAAAACGATAGGAATTGACGAATGATCGACAATTGCTTTTATTTGCGTTTCCTACAATATTTACATTTTGTGACTTAAACGCCAGAATACTAAATGCAATGCGGTTATGTTACACAATCAAAGTGTTTTAGTCCAAACTACTGGTAACATTGCCTCAAAATTGCTCAATAGCCTCCCTTGCGACCATCAACGGTCAATTCCATTCCAATGACCTTGATTACGATTTCAGAGCTCCCCTGAAGCAGTCTCATCAAGGTTGTCATATAAGAACACGAAGGCCGCAAAGTCAAAGCTGGAATATACTTCACTACTGTTAAGTACACAAATGTTTACTTTGCTTGCATCAGCTGCTGGTTGACGCATGAATTTCGTCCCCACCGCTGGCGATTATTTGGCGAGCACATCGTAGCATCCCCATTTAATCAAACTAGAAAAATTGCCAACGAATCTCCATCCACTACGTTTGATGCAAAATAGTCGCCAATCCGATGGCACGGCATCCAATGGGGAGCTTTTGAAGCCATCAATGTTCTGGAGGAATTTGGCGAGACACTCCATCGTACTTGACTCATCCAGTGGTGAATTGATGACGAGAGCAATAATCAGTTTTTGATGGGGTGCAAGCGATTCCACCGTGGCTGTTAAATCAGACATGGAGAACGGCGAGTCATCTACGACGTAGATAATGCAGTCACACCCAGCCAGTCTGTTCTCTGCGTTTTCCACGTAATATTTCCGTGGCTCGTGAGCAGATTCATAAACAGCGACACATCCATTTACAGAGGCCCAATGCACCCGAATCGGCAAATTGGTCATAAAACTGTTCCTAATAAATCTATTTAGCAGTGATCTGCTATGCGTCATTATAGCCGACTCCAAAATCGCGTCCTCGTCAAAGTCTGGCATAATGCGAAAGTTGACAATTGCGGTACGACGAGCACACGCACAGGTGGCTAGGAAGCGTAAGATTTCGTTTGCTCTCTCTGGTATAGGATGGCTTCAGGAGCATTTAGATAGCAGTTGGGCGAGGGTTGAGGGAAGAGCAGGTGGGACAGGTGTTTGTCCACCCAGGCAAACTGGTTAATGTGCTGACACAGGCGAGAGGAGAATGGCTGCATTAGCAGAATCCACCTCCAGCCTCGAAGTACTACCATGAGACTTGCCAACTCCCACAAGTTAAGACGTTAGCATATTTCCAGCTTCAGCTCAGGCGTGAGATCATTGATCTTGCGTTGTGAAGTATTTTTTTGCGCCTAAATTATTGAGAAGGAATGCGATTGTGAGCGATTTCAAGGTGGAGAGCACAACTGAAAATGAGAATGGAGAGAGGCAAACAAAGATAAGTGAATAAATGACAGGGCATAAATAGAGGCTACTGCAACCTACCATTACCGGCGGAAGCTAGCACAAATGCAAGGCGTGAGGACGGTGTCGAGGTTTAAATAATGTGTTGTGGGAGTGAGGCAGATTGACCTCATTGTGAAGCTGACATATTGGTTCATTCCATGTGGTCCAGTCCGAATTGCGCCTTATCAGAGCACCAATCACGCTCTTCTTTGCCCGAGCAGTAAGAGAGCATTAGCTGAACACGCAGTGAAAACTGGCGCCAATAATGGCATCACTAACGATGTCAACATTAATACAAGAACATGACCATGTAATCTAGCAGTCATGTTAATTCTGCAATTTTCCCCAGTGTGATGGCCAAAACTAAACCATTATCTCGCGGAATGACCTTTAAACGAATATGTCGGTGCTATGTGGAGATTTGATTTTGGAGAAATCTACAGAATTGTCGATAATTTAGGGATCCTGCAGGCCGTGGCGACGACATAATCGAAGTAGGAGGAAATCTTTCCGCTGTGATACGGATAGAAATATCGGCTTTCTGTGCCATGTTACCACTCAACCACTTTGTTAAAATAATTGATTGAGTGCATCCTACGCAGCGAGAAGCATTAACCCGACTTCGTTCAAAGGCGCATTTGCTTCAAGTACAATTCCACAGGACACTGGGGAGCATAATTTGCACAATTACATGAAGTAGAGGAACTTTGTGGATGACCATGCGGTTGTTAAATACGGTCCTTAGTATAAGTTAATTTCGGGTTCACCTTCCCCATCATGCGGCCAATGCAAAACAGTACCGCTCAGCTCCTCCGTCTAAATTACTTCAGCGGTCCACTGGAAGTGGGATCGTCCTTCGGATTGGGATCAATTTCAAATTCTGTTTAAAAGACCATTAGCCGACGAGCCTCATCACATGTTGTTACGAGTAGCACCATTGCATGCGTAGGTGCCACTCGAATCCACCTGGAACCCAGTCTTGCCTTGAATCTTAAGGCCCACTTCAAAATCTGCCGCTGAAGCAATAATTGAACAAACGATATAGATAAGTGGCTACGCACAGCCAAGTGGACAAAATTTGATTCATTCGCAGCAATCGTCTCAGTAAGAGGTCACGTCTCTGTTTAAATAAAGGCAATGAAATAGTGAGGTCGCTAAATTGAATGGGACAAATTTGTGTGGAACGAAGCATACCAGCCTCCACTCTCATTGTTTCACTCTTCCATTACAGATAGTGCCTCTCTTTACCTTTTAGTAATATCTCTCACTTGCGCCCACTTTGATGTGGTAGATACCACTGTCACCAAAATTGTGTTTCTCCTCTGAGAACAAGGCAAAAGAGAAGATAAATTTGGAGGCTCGTACCGACACTGACCAGCTGCTTCTGCATCCACCCCAACAGATAAATTGTAAGATGACATGTCCTTCCTCCTCCTTGTCACTTCTTGCTGCAAAAACTGCTGCAGGCTGTGAATGATGTCACTCAGATAGAACTGTCAAATTCTCCTCCCGAACAGTGCTAACTTCAAATGTCCAAATCGGCTGACATAAAATGTCGTAGAAAATGTATCGGACGAGCGTTGTTGCCGCTACTAAGTGGTGCATTCTTGCAGACGCTATCTGGCTCAATCGCAAATGGCAGATGTAGGTGGGTCGCACATCATCGGTCGCGCAGCAACGATTCCTGGTGCCATCCCACTGCATTCACACCACTAACACACCCACCGAGGCCTTGAGGAAAAGGGTAGGTGTGTCATTGATCGTAATTATGATTGCGTACCCACTGCATTATCCAGTCCCTGAAGTCACACTCAAATACATTTAGGGTGATAATTTTGTAAGTTGCACTTTTTGCGGAAAATTAATTCCTTTTGGCCGAAGTTCGTCCCGAATTTCACTTTTGAAACATCGGCGTGTTGTGCATGATTACAGAGGCAATACGCACATCTCTGGCCCGTCGTGATGCCTCAGTGGATTGAGCAGACGAATTGTAGTTTTGTTCGCCAGCATGGCTTAAAGACGCGCGAGTAACCTCAGAGCCCTTCCGTAGGTCTGCTTTAATCTCTTAACACTACTGGGAATGAAGGGGCTTGACACGATGTTGTGTGATGCGTGATGAGTCCTGGATACATTTCGGGACCTTACGACATAAAGTGCTAGCTGAACATGCTAAAGACTCTCACAGAGTTGAAGTTTTGCTCAAGCGAAAAGAGGGCAGATAAGTATTAGCAGAGATTAAACCAGAGAAGAGCATCGACTTTGTGATCATGAAAACACTTATTAAGGCATGCTGAATGTAAACTCGTTAGCATGACCTAAGAATGTGTTGGAGACCATGTTCATGCAGATGTGACTGTGTCATTCCCTCCTCCGCAAAAGCCTCCTGCTGTGTGGAATTAGGGGACGCATCAGGGATGCCTGCATATTGCCAGCTGCCAAAAGTGTTACTAAGTCTCCTACTGCAATTTATTACCATCTTTGTTTAATGGCATGTAGTCCGTGTTTGCCTTTAGCTCCTCATCGCAAGCATTGCTTGCGGTCCTCCATGCCAATCAGGTGGCCCTACAGAAGTGGATTTCAAGTAGTCTGTGCGCATTGACTGCAATCACGTGCACACCAAACATTCATGTGTATGTGTATACATCTATTAGTGTGTGACCCATTTGTGGTAGAATCCTCCACAATGAGGCGGCCCTTGTGAGATTTTGAATAGGTCGACGATCAGTGTCAGTAACTGTACAAGGAAGGGAAGGCGCTGCAGCCCCCTTGGCGATTAATTCTACATTTTATTTGAAATCGACCATTTGCACGTGTTTAAGAGACAGTACAGCTCCATTCGGCTTGCAGGATGAGAAGCAAAATCTCTATCTATCTTGCTTTGTGTAGGCTTTAACCAATAGATTGTGATCAGTGCCTGTTAGGATGTCTGGAACTCTATCCGCGCCACCAAAGCACAATCTGAGGGCTAAGGATGGTTCGAAGGGCAACTTGCCGTTGCATGCAGCAGAACTTATAGGCCCTCCGCTGTACCATGTTTTCGTGCAGGAACATGATAATGAATAAAAAGTCCGTTTCATGTGGCATATACAGGAGCCACAGATAAAGCTCTCTTTGAGGAAACAGAAATATCAACAGCACACAGCAACAGGCTGTTTAGGCTAGCAAAACTAAGGAAGGATTCGGAAATGAAAGGAATGCGAACTCTGCGCATTCAACCACAGAGCCCGACTAGTGTCATCTACCGAATTCAGGAAGCTTTTCCCTGGCTACCTATGCAACCACGACTCCAGCGTAAGGTGTGCAACAAATGACAATGAAATAAATGAGATGGTAAGGGAGTAACGGCCATCACAAATTCGGCTTCGCAGGAGATGTGTCATGGTCGCATGAACGTGTCAAATGATGAGAATCTGACTGTAACGTCTGCATTCGGTGGCATTTGGTGTTGACAAAGTTAATAATGCGTTTGTTAGATTAGACTATTCTAAAATGCTTTACGAAACAAACCCCAAATAGTTCATGTCAATTTTGGTTTTAAGCAGGAAAACCAAATTGTTATGACGCTGATTCAAACAAGGTTTTGTGAAGGCATGGACAATCATTGTGGCTAATGACGCACTGCCTAGTGAGTCAGTGACCAGTGCATCAAAATCTAGACTGCTCTCAAGTTTGTTACTGTAAACTATTGAAAGCTTATTTCCATCCAATGTTTGTGGAGAAATTCGGAAGATGGCAGTTCTATCGCTTCCTTGTTCAATAGGAGCTCCGCTTACAACCTGACGCCTTCTTATAACAAAAATCCCATGTCTTCACACTGTTTACGCCCGCAACTTGACCAGACATGCTGTGCGGTCGCACGGAGGCAGACAATAAAAGCGGAGCTAAATAAAATTGTTTCCCTTAGTGCGATCAGTTTTCTATCTCTCTGAAAAACACCGCAGGTTCTTCCGTCATCCATTCGGTGGCGGTAAATAACTTAGCACATTATTAGGCAGCAATGAATGTGGCTATCAGCCCAGGTTCCGACATGATGGAGCACCCAGTTATGTTTGCGACCTCTGACATTTAACACCGTGTGAGCTTCGGCGATAAATTCTATTTGGATGACGATTGCTTCTTCTGCTGTGTAAGTAGTTAGCATGTGTCGTCTCTGGGTGTACTCATCCACAGCAATTTTATAAAACACCAGCTTTATGAATGCATGCCGTAGTCATTACAAGGTGCCGCGCATTAGTTCTTACTAAAGCATGGTGCATATTCGTTTGTAGTGTCACTGCTTTATGAATTGCTAAGCAGCTGGATCCAAATGAATAAAATAGTGATCAAACGTAGGGTGGTAAGTGGAAGCGAGCATACCTTTACTCCATTCACAAGGGCTACCCCAATATTCGCCACTGAGGATACACCTGTGATCTTTGATCTCCATCGCGTCGACATAAGTTGGGGTGAAAACATACGCAACCTAAACTCAATGCAAGCAATATTGAAGCGTCGTCGCCAATCAGCCCGACCAAGAAGAGCTTGCGGGCCATATTTTTTGGTTTACGTGCATCAGAAATGCACTTTAATTCGCGTGTATCAGAATGGTGTACACACAAATGCACGATAGCGCACTTACATAGCCCTCCTTGTACTCGTAGTCTAATAAGTATGCGACTCCGCACGGCTTGGCAATGACACGAGATCCCAACAACTTGGGGCTCGTTTCGCCTTCAAAGAGAAAATCATTACGAGAGAGAGGAAGGTGCGAACAGGAAAAGAACTAGAAAAAATGAAGTAGAGGCATACCTGAGCAGTATGTTGCCCATAGTATTGCAACAACCGCTCCGAGCATAATTGGTGTCCATTTTTCAAGTGATACCACCGTAGATTTATATGCACCCACATTGACCTCGCAAGGCTGATTGGATCACCAATTGCAACACAGGCGCCACAACCATGAAGTTGCCATGTTTGGAAAAGAGGCTGATTCGTGAGCGCAAAAGCTATAAGCGCCTTATTCGTGCGCCTTGTTCAAGCAATAGACAATGTTGTAGCTTAATATCTGCTACGTACTAAAGTAGGTAAACTTTACCTCATCTTACACATGTAAGCCATACTGTGATGTCAAAGCAGTCTAGGTATTGTAGGACCACTGATAAAAAATGTGACGACAAGGAGGAGCCAGCAATAACTTGGATTGATAATTAAGGCGAGGCATTTTGATTAAATAAAAATAAGCATATAGTCAGGCACTTTCCGACAAAGTTGCCTCTTCTATCGCAAGATCCGGTTTCAAACAGACCCATATTTGCTCCATTGACCACACAACCTTAGAACAATCACTCCCTTAAGTAAATATGCTAGGAAAAGGGGGATGCAGAAAAGCATCAGATGATGGGACAGCATACACCACGCACGTTGTGCCAGTGAATTGACTGCTTCGACTCTACCGCATCCATGAGTATTTGCCCTATAACTGAACAAGCGAAGTGATTAAAGGCTACTATTTCAGCCAATCGTAAATAGTTAATCCTTTCATATCCCATTTAGTATCAGTACTTTGCATAGGATTTCAAAAAGATTCCTAAGTCTAGACCCCTTCTGTAACCTATTTCTAGAGTATGCAAAAGTTTCAATCTTAAGGTTGTGCTTATTTGCATTTATAAGTGTATTTTGGTGTGGCTTTTGGCACTGTCAACGTGCGGAGCAGCGTGACACTTCAGTCCTATTCTTTTGTGCCATAAACACGTGAAATGGTCCCTGCCCTCTAAGACTTTTAGGTTGTCGGGGTTGGAGTGCATGTGGGCGTAGGGCTTGTGTGTCTCCACACACCAACTTCTGAGAAACATACAGAGAGAGTAGAGTTGGCAGACCACGACTCCTTCTTTCCTAATATTAACATAATTTTTTCGACTGTGATAACTGACCCAATCTCACTTTAGCAAGGCTATTTCACTTGCAACGCATCCGAGTATGCCAGAGAGACCATTGTTTGTTGATCTTTTTGGTAGAGAGGAAGCATATGGCAGTGTAGACTGATATTTAAAATGAATAATTTTGCATCGAAGCCCTCCGAGATTTGTGAGCACATCTTCACAAAGCTTGGCCATCCACCGAGCAACGTGACATCAAGGCGGTCTATAAAATGCGAGACATAAAGCACGTGTGGGATGTGGAAATCTCCTGCTCTCTCCTTCTTCTCGAGAGTATGCTTCTCCACATTCGTAGGAGTTTTTGGCTGTGGCTGTAGGGGACATTAATGTGGGAGGCAAAGTAACACCTACACCCAGTTCATATGTCACGCCAACACTAGCCATCATGGAATGCCTCAAAGAACCCCACTTCAGTAAGGTGACAGTGTAGGTGGATTTGTGTGCTCTCATGCAATGACCTAGTAGAAACGCGTGAATACACGGAAACTGGGTGAATATTAGTGCCAAATCACCAATCTTAGTTGCTGCAGTCTACACAAATTACGCCCTAAGCACTGTAAATGAAACACAACTCCCAAATAAGTAATTGTTTGCCTAAAACCACTTTCGATGATGAATCTGCCTCTCATCCTACTAAATCGATGGATGGTTTCCGTGATGCAATATTATAGTAGGAGCCATCATCCACGTAAAGTGCCGCGTAACCATAATCAATTCAACAATCGCTATTCGTTTCGGGCGCTAAGTTGGATACCGATGATCATTTGGTATGCTTCGTGAGCAGTCTTTGCACGCTAGACGATGACACTTTCAGAGGTGATGGCGGCTCTTCATACAATTGGTGCAAATGCAGCGTCTTCACCGACCAGGTGAAATAGCCGTTAACGTACATTAAGCGTTTTGATAGGCCCTGCTCTAACTCATCGCTACCAGCGTTGAAGTTAGCAGCAAATTCGTATAAATCGTACATGCAAACAATCCACCTTATGCCTCTGTTCTTACCTAGCTTTGTAATGGTTTTCTTTACCCTTTCTTGAAACGGTAATCTGTGTCTGTAAAACGTCCCACAGATACGTGATAAAAATTGGAAGAATGATTACGATGCCTAATGGTACTGGCAAACGCCCGATATTTTGGAGTCCAACAAGGATGGTGCATTGTGCAAAAAAGCAATTTAATGTGCATACAATTGCATTCAGTATGTAGGGACGCACTACTGCATTTTACAATATCCAATTCCTTCTGTTCGAGTCCATTATGCAGCATCATTAGCGAAGTGATAGCTTGTAGTGTAGGAGGAAGCGAACAAATGCAAACATGAATGATTGAGTGGTTAAGTGAGTGAGTAGATGGTGACATTACGGGGGTAGATTGAGGTAAAGATTAGTGGCTACAATCCACGAATCGCTTCGAACATCACGCATTCAAGTAGAACCTTCTGTTACTATGGCAAGGGAGGTGCTACTGCCTCCTCCTAAGTAGTTGCTTCTTACCACGCAGCCACGATAACGTGGCAACTGTAGTCGTTGCGTAGAATTGCATTTCAACGTGCTGTGCAACTCACATAACCCTCAAATGTGGCCTTCCACTTGCCTTACATTCGAGTGACGGTGAATGCTTTACGACAGCCTCTTCGTCGTTGACGTATATCAGGCCTGGACCCCTGTTTCTCAACATTCACTGTTGACCAAGGATGACACACCAGGCGAGTTGAACAAATGCACCGAATTACCTGGAAAATCTTGTGTGACCCAAGTTGATACGAACGATGGTAGATTCGAGCTGTGTCGTGTCCCCTCCTTTCCCTCTTCTCCCTTTTTCCATTATTAGGCAATTAGCATACAGAAGATCTTTAGACCCATTATACGACTCATCCCATCAAAAAGCTTGTACAGGAACAGAAATGTACTCGCGTTCTTTACTCTCACCTTAAATGGACGTCCGTATGAGATTATTACAGGTATGGACATCAGATCTTGATACAAAGTTATGCTCAACTGCAGCGAGGTCTGCCACCAAGACATTCACTCGCGCGTTTGTTAATTCCGAAGCTCTGAACTTGTGGTTGCAACGTGGGTTACTTGACTTGTTTTGCTTTAGCACAATTCAGATGGCCTCCATTCCATTTTCGCCGTTGCATGAAAAGGTCTGCTTTAGCTTTAGTCTGATGACTACCGGTGTGTGCATGTAAGCCCTTTTGTCGAAGCGAAATGACAGATGCTAGTGGGTGGTGCATGTCAACACACGCGACAGTTATCTGTCATCCGGACAGTCCTTAAATTGGGCAAAATCAGTGTCAGTGCCAGTTAGGATTGCTAGCGCGGAAGATGGTGTTACATTGAAGAGGAACGTGACGACTACTAAATAAAGGCAGTTGTGAATTTAGGCCTGACATCTACAGTGATCTTGGAAATGTGGAATATATTTGGTTCTTCTAGGCTTTAATCTTCGCCCGGTGGTATTGGTGATTACTTTACTTATCCCAAAAGAAAACATCTCCCACTCCGTCACATTAACTGAACTTTAATTGCACCAAATTGGACCAATCTGCAGCAAAGATAAGCGTCGAATGAAATGCCGCCCGATTGGTTAATATCATTGCGGCGGCATACGCTTGACGCGTACTTGCCTAGTCTCGTAGGCATTACATTGACGATTGGCCTGCAGTCCCATCAACAGATTGCGTAAAGCTTATTGCTACGAGAGGTAGAGATGTCTGTCGAGCACTAGAACAACGCACACGCGTAACGATTTTGCTGCTCAGATTCGAGAAGGCACTCCCTTGTGATCAACGGCACACTTCGTAATTTAATCGGGCAGGCTTTTTAGTCAATTCGATACATTACTACTTGAAGTCTCGAGCACTTAAATGGGAGAAGTTGGGAAGATACCACATTCCATGGCATCGGATGTGAGCACTGCAGACTCTAAGCAAATATTAATTGTAATACCAGTAAATGCGGTCAGTTCTGAACGATTTACAGATCCTTCCCTTTCCTACTCATCCCCTCTCCCAACCCTGCTTCCATAAAAGTGCAAACAAATCCTATTATGGCGTCAAACTAACAGGCTGGATAAACTGCTGTTAAATAATCCGTTGAATGCTTATTTTTAGCGAAAGCGGATCACTCTTCAGTTGCAGGGGCAAGACGTCGATGAGACCGTGTTCTTAGAAATGTGATCCCACGTAAACGATTTAAAGTGCAAGAGGCACTGACCAACATTACAATAGAAACTTAACCTATTTTTACTTAAGCATGGAGTGCGCTTTGGTGGTAACGTCCCTACTTATTTATTTATCAAAGTGCGTTTGTCTGTTTATTTTGTGTCAAACCAAACCTACTTAACTTCGGTGATATAGGTGGAATACTCTTGATTCCCGGCTTTCAGCTGCATTAAAATGTGTTTTCCATTCTTTGTCCTATAAATGCTATGAGCTTTGCTGACTGCATTTTCGTTTACTTAGTTATTCGGTTAACCATTTACAAAATCAAGCTTAGATTTGCATTGCTAAAAGAATGTCGTTCAGTATAATTAACAAGGTGTTAGCAAAAATGAGGAACTCTCAATGAAAGTGGGTTGTAAACGTACTAAATTATCAAAAATTGGAGCTTCTTACAAGTAGCCTGCAAATGCAATCTGCCAGATGCGCTACCAATAAATTGGTGAGGAAGTCCAGCTGCAAGTACAATATTTTGTTCACCACAAAGACATCAAAAAAGGAGCTTCTTACAAGCAGCTTGTGAATGCGATCTACTTGTATTTTAAATGTGGAAAAGAGCTAGATAGTAGGGAACTCCAGCTGCAAGTTCAATATTTTGTTTACTACAAAGACATCAAAATGGAAGATTCAAGTAAATTGCACCTCAATAATGCCTTTAAGTTCTGTATGGGTACAATTATCACTTAAACTAAGCGGGTTGAAGCTTCTACGTCTTCCCACAGCCTCTTGAGGTTTCCGTGCAGAGGTGCTGAAGACTAATAGCATGCATGTCTTCCGGCACGATCCTCCAAAAAATAACCATCTAGCTTTGTCATGTTCAAGTTTGAGGGGCCAAATCGAACTACATTACATTAACTAAATATGCCCCGGCCATCAATTAAATAAAACTACGTCTCGAACATCTGAAGGCTCACACAAAATGCTCCATCAGAGTGCAAGCCAATCAAGAAACTACATGGATTACCCTGGCCTCTGTGACCAACCACAAGTTGTCTGAACGCAAGATTTAGGAGATTTAAAGAATAAGTGAGAAAATATGCGTTGCTATAAGCAAATTAAGTTTTAGAACCAACTGCTTCGTTATTTAGTAAAAGCACAATGGGTACACTGGTCATCACAACCCTACAAGATGGGCTAAGTTTTTGACGCAGCCGAAGTATTCACTGAGAAATCGTATTCACGCTTAAATAGGCCTGATGATGCCCGCAGTACAACAACAAATGCGGGCAGGTTTAAGGATCCTCAAGATAACACTGGCTATAGTTTAACCTGAGAAAGATGCTTTCAAACGCATTCACTCCTTTGCAGCCGAAGGTCCCATCCGTTCCCTATATTCTACACAAAACTCAAGGGTAAGCATGGCATTTGTGAATTTGCTATCAATTACTAAGCATCTTAAAGTAAGAAAGTGACTAAGTCGTTCCGAGAAAATGTAGTTTGCATCCACTAAAAGACCCGCTGACTCAGTGGTGGTACAATTGGATGCCAGTGTATCTATTATCAGCGACCATCACGAATGCTTGCAAATGAGTCCAAAAGCGTGATACAATGAACGCAAATTCGTACGTGCGGATAGCTGCGTCAGGAGGGGAAGTCAAATAGAGCACAATATCCAGATGAGACATTAAGTAGCAGTGCTGGAATGTCATTTAATAGCGTCAAAATTCCATAGGATGCAGGTTGCCTGTGGGATAAGGCTGATTAGATCACAATGAATCAATCTCAACTCGACAGTGCTGGACTAGAGTGGCTCGGAAGAAATGGCGCACATGAACCACGCCCAGCGGTGAGTACGAGCCGTAAAATGACGCACATCACAGGGCTGGCAAAAAGAACGCTCTAGCTTAACAATGTTAGCTTATTGTCTGTTTCTCACTATACAGCCGCCTGTAAATAGCTGAGTTTATAACCTCGGAGCATGGCACGCAGTTTAACGAGTCTGTGCCGCATTCCCTTCATATTTGGCATTACTGTTAAGGGTGAGTTAACCAGGATGGACTATGCTGAAAGTCACTCCACTGAATTTAAATGACCCTGACTGTAATAAACTGCGCTGAGAAAATGTGAGGACTAATGGAATAGGATGGTCCATATGCGACATTTGCAACAGTTATTACGAGTAGCGAACTAACACGCTTACCACCCTGTTCACTACCGCAGGGCTTGCGGACCATATAGCTCAAATTTGTCTGCCTGTTTTATACCTATTGCATGATCCTGGGGACATTTCTTATGCTTTTAGAACCAAAATATCTGGTCCTCTTTAATGTCATTAGCAGCAGAATTATCGCCAAATGGAGGCCTCCCGAAACCAACACACAACATCATGAGGTACATAGTCACTGCTATGGAAGTCCTGGGTCGTAACACGTCAAAAACTGTTCCAAGTTCGAGTAGGCAGTACATATTTGAAGGTCTACAGCTGACTGTGTTGTACACGGTCAGAGCCATCGCCTGTGCCCAGGACAGCGGTTGTGGATTACTTCCTAATGCCACTGCTTGGACGCTTCCTGAAGGTAGGTTTACGTTACTTCTAACCTTAAAGCCTTCAACAGGGACATTTGCTTAAATTCCACCAGTTGATGCGCTGCTTTTGTACCTGTATAAGCCCATTCTTATCTCTCCGATGATTTTCAGCTCTTTATGGAGTAAACTGTTAAAAGTGAGTCAATTAAGGAAGGTAGCGCTACAGTATCCGATAAAATGTCAAGCCAAAGCAAGTAATTTCCATTAAAAAGCGCATGTTTTTGTTTTTGAGTTTATAATAACACGAAGCATCTCTCAACATTGATTATTTAAGTTGGGCGACAAAAAATGGAAGAAAGGGTTTCGAAAAGGTAAACACGTTAGCTGGATCACAATTGAAATAACAGAAATATTTTAGAAAATTATGCCTATTTTGCTGGGTCGCCATCTCTAAGGCAATACTTCACATGTGCTTACAGGGCTAAACAAAAGTAAACAATAAAAGCTGGCATAGGGATTATCTCATTTTAAAAACGTTTATCACGCGTTTTCGGATTCCATGTGTTGTAAGCAATTTGGGTTAAAGCTACTGCGGTATAAATTATTAACCCATAAGAAATGGCATCAGTTCGCCAAAAGCCGTCATATGACGCATGAACTTTTAAGGTCCCTAAAGGCAAGAGTCTGCAAAATGCCTTACAAATAAGCCATTATGCCATTTCATTGTTTTAGACCCCACCAATCTTCGCTCCTGTGCAACAGGGTAGGGAGAACTGTCATGTGATATAAAACGTCTCAGCAAACATAACATTGTTGACGGGTGCCTCGAGGAGCTCTACGATGTCGATAGATTAAAAACTCTGAAAAGGGAGGAGTTTGGTTCAACCTAACTTCACACTGCCTTTTCAAACATGTCCCAGCATCATAACTACCTAGTGGGAATGCTTGCCTGCTGCAAAGAAGCTAAAGCAGGAAATAATATTTGTGGCAGAGGCATCGGAGCCTCAGCCATGACAAATTTATGCAGGTAGGGTTTAGATTTTCACGCCTTATTAGTAGTTAATATCAAATCATTTATTAAACTTATGAGACAATCTGATTCACATGAGCCATCTATTTCGGCGATGCACAGCTGTGCGTGATCGCTGTCTCAATATTATAGTTGTCTTCATGATGCTGAGCAATGCGTGGTTGCCAGAATATCTCCTTAATAATTGCCTAACCAATGTGGTGTATTAGATATACAGGATATTAGGATCCCCATTAACACAACATAACCGGACTGAATGCCAGTGGATCGGGTGAGTGATTAAGGGGCTGATTGACTGAGTGAATACCTTTACATTGCTCTGTGTGATTCATGGCTTGACTTATGATTTGCATCACGGCACATACGTTGTCGTTTCTGCCGTTTAATACCCTTGTTCAGCTTTTCCGATTTTTTTATGCCAGCCAATCCATCGTGTAGGGTTGGAATTTCCGCAACTTTCTGTCTGTTCTTATGTCCTGAAAATGAATGAGGTAAATGATCTGGAAATATTTGGGAAGATTAATTAAGACATTGCATCAATATATACTCTGGCGACTGTAATCAAACAATGGCACATTTAACTTTAAATCTACTCCTAAACTAAGGTCTTCTTTCATCTGGCTCATTTTGCAAACAGTCCCCAAATGAAGGCAGGGTAATGGATCATGCAACGTCCTATGCTGCCTCCAGTTTAAGTTAGCTCATTCCCACCCACTGATGTGTATCTTATCCGTAGTTCATGCGATTGTTTTGTGTTGAAACAATAAGCACGACAATAAGTTTACTACGAAAGGAAGTAGTGCCAAAACAGACTTAATTACCTGTCAAAGGATCTTAGCAGTGGAGTCCCGAGGACAGGTTTATTCAGGTAAACATGATAACTTCATAATCGAAGGACGCAAACACGTAAGACCTCGATTCCTACTTTAGCCTGGTGAAACCACATGGTTACATTGCCCAAGTTAAGCAGTGGATAATGTGGCAGCGAGAATAAGCCATCAGATTTAAATGATTTATATTAGTCGAAATTGTCCGTGTTACCTCGTATGAGACTAACAACTAATCATTATCTTCCCTATATTCAATTTTTTGCCTCCCTGTTCTTTTCACTAGTATTTTTCACGCATATTAGCGGTTACAATTTGGTTCAAATTTGGCGTGTGAATAGACTACCAAAACTTGCGTCTATGATGGTTACAATTATGTAGGAGTGTACCTCATTTTTTTCCGTTGGCCATATTAAACCTCTTTTTTGTTATTGACTCTAAATCAGAGGTAATTTAGCTGTTAATATGTAAGATTTCAGGTAGCTTTGCACCATTGAACCCCATTAAAAGACTTGTTACTCCCTGGTTTGAATAATCACATGTTCTATTATTGCTACTGAGCAACCTAGAATCGCACAACTCTTTTGCAAGTCAATGCTAGGTTTTCCCGAACATAAAGAGGTTGAATCCACATAAGTGTTTATTATTGCTGAAACCATGAATATCATTACAATTAAGAGACCTCAGTGTTATTCTGAGGTCGGAAAATGGGACAACCTAAAGCTCTGATAGTATAATAAAGCAAGGATCGTTAACTAATGCGCACCCATTTTGTTTCAAATTATGACCTGTTTCACTTTGGTTATATTGGTGAGATACTCTTTGTCCACGGCTTTCAGCTGCATGAAACTGCGATTTTTACTCATTCTCCTTCGAATGCTATGAGCCTTGCTGGCCACAATTTCTTTTTCTGGGTTTTCGCTTATTCGTTTGCAAAGCTTAGCTTTGTTATGCATAGCTAAAAGATTGTCGTTAAGGAATATTGGCGACCCGGTTGCAAAAATGACAGCTAGATGCGACAGCAGTGACGCGGCAAGGAAATTCGGCACCCGCTTCAATAATTTTTATCACAGAGGCATCAGAATAGCGGATGCAGGTAAATTACACCTCGATGAAGACTGAGTTCTGTACCGGTCTACTACCGAATTATACTAAGTTAATTGAAGTCTATCCTTCTCCTCACAGAGTCTGCAGGTTTACACGCAAGGGTGCTGAAGAACAGGATGACGCTCCAAGGGTAACTACTAGGCTTTACCATGTTCAAGTTTAGGAAACCAAATCAATCTCCACCAGACTGGCTAAATATGTTGAAGCCACCAACTCAACAGAACTACGGCTCGGAAATCTACAATGACCTGGCTAGCAGATTTTGTGTTTTTCACTAAATGTTTCTGCTTTCTCATCGAAATTCTAAAAGAAAATTAACCGTCCGGGATCAGGCTGCGCATCATCTTAGCACGACAGCAAAACGTGCAGTGCCAAACTGGTCTGCAGAACTGATATTGAGAAACTAAATAATGCATAAGTGACTTTTGTTGCGAAGTAGCCCAAAGCTATTTTGAAGGCTCGAATCGGAAACAAAGTCTTCACGACGCATGAGTTCATGCAACCACACTTCCATAGGTTGGGGAATTAGAATATGAGCGACAGACAGTTAGCGTGTTGACCATCAAAGTGAGTCTTTAGAGTTCCACATTTGTCAGTAACTTTTAGCCACTCTTCTCTTGATTAAAAGCATTAATTTACAGGATTGTAAGCCAGTTTTCATCAAAACAATGGTGGTTGTTCTGATTCTATCTTGATCAATGGCAATCTAATGCATTAGGCAAATTCCTTAAATACTTGATAAATTGTAGTTAATCAAACTTTCAAGTATTTATTCCTGGCGAAGGCGAATTACTCCTCAACTGCAGATGCGAGACGTTGATGAGACTTTATTTCACGTCTTGGAAATGCGATCTCACATAAACGGGTTAAAGCGTGAAGGCACTGGCCAACATTGCAACACAATCATAATCCATTCTCTTGTGCATGATGCATGCTTTGTTGGCAACTTTCCGCCCCTTATTTATCAAAATGTGTTTGTTCGCTTACTTTGTGCCAAATTAAAGCCTGCTTCACTTCGGTTATGTAGTTGCGATGCTCTTGATCCACGGTCTTCAGCTGCATTAAAATGCAATTTCCATTCATTCTCCTACGAATGCTATGAGCTTTGCTGGCTGCATATCCTCCTATCTGGGTATTCGTTAATTCGATTGCAAAATTGAGCTTTGCCATGCGTAGCCAAAGATTGTCGTTAAGGAATATTGATGGCTTGGTTACAAAAATGAAGGAGTCTAAGTTAAACTGAAAGTTTAAAGGAAAGCAAGCTACTGAAATTTTAAAAAGAAAAGAGCTGGATGCGGTACCAGTAACGCAGTAAGGAAATTTAGCATCTGCTTTAGCACCTTTTATTATAGAGGCATTAGAGGGGTGGAACCATGTAAATTACACCTCAATCAAGACTGAGTTTTATGCTGTTTCATTATCGAATAGGAGTATTCCTTCTTCCTACAGTGCTCAATGGTATGCACGCAAGGGTGCTGAGGAGTAAAATGACCCCCTAGGAATAACTACTAGGCATTAGGACATTGAATTCCGTGCAGAGGCCAAATAAGATGCATTTACAAATTAAAAATGGTACCGAACCATGTTAGGAAATGCTTTATTTGTTCTAGTTACGTTCCTAGTATTTTTATTAAACCAATTTGCAAATCATGGCGATTTGTGGGGCACTGATATCAATCGAGATTCACGAGCTGGAGCTTACCTCCAAATAAAATCTTGACAGTAGTATTTTAGCATGAGGGCAAATCGACACTGTGCAGGTGTTAAATTTCCCTGCTGCGTTACTAATGATTCATCTGGCTCTTTTCTTTTTGAAATTCCAGTGGTTTGCTTTCCTTTAAAATTTCAATTTAATTAAGACTCCTTCGTTTTTGCAACCAAGTCATCAATATTTCTTAACGACAATCTTTGGCTACGCATGGCAAAGCTCAATTTTGCTAACGAATTAACGAATACCTAGACAAAAGGATATGCAACCAGCAAAGCTTATAGCATTCGTAGGAGAATGAATGGAATTTGCATTTTAATGCAGCTGAAGGCCGTGGATCAAGAGCATCGCAACTACATAACCGAAGCGAAGCAAGCTTTAATTTGGCACAAAATAGGCGAACAAACACATTTTGATAAATAAGCAGTGGAAAGTTGCCAACAAAGCATGCATCATGCTCAAGAGAATGGATTATGATTGCGCTGCAATGTTGGCCAGTGCCTTCACACTTTAACCCGTTTACGTGGAATCACATTTCTTAGACGCGAAACAAAGTCTCACTAACGTCCCGCATCTGCAGTTGAGGAGTAATTCGCCTTCGCCAGGAATAAATGCTTGAAAGTTTGATTAACTACAATTTATCAAGTATTTAAGGAATTTGCCTAATGCATTAGATTGCCACTGATCAAGATAGAATCGACACAACCACCATTGTTTTGATGAAAACTGGCTTACAATCCTGTAAATTAATGCTTTTAATTAAGAGAAGAGTGGCTAAAAGCTACTGACAAATGTGAGAATCTAAAGACTCACTTTGATGATCAACACGCTCACTCTAATTCCTAACCTATGGAAGTGTGGTTGAATGAACTCATGCGTCGTGAAGACTTTGTTTCCGATTCGAGCCTTCAAAATAGCTTTGGGCTACTTCGCAACAAAAGTCACTTATGCATTATTTAGTTTCTCAATATCAGTTCTGCAGACCAGTTTGGCACTGCACGTTTTGCTGTCGTGCTAAGATGATGCGCAACCTGATCCCGGACGGTTAATTTCCTTTTGGAATTCCGATGAGAAAGCAGAAACATTTAGTGGAAAACACAAAATCTGCTAGCCAGCTCATTGTAGATTTCCGAGCCATAACTAACCCAAATTTATTGCTGGTTGGGCTTATAACTCAGAATGCCGATCTGGAGGCCTTGAAAACTGGCACAACTGAGAATACATTGTTTCTGTGTAGCACAAATCTCGTCCCCAGTTTGGTTTTCTTCCCCAAAAGCAGAAAAATACAGCGACTCCAGTTGTTTCTGCTTTCGCTGTGCAGCCGTCTGCCGGTCCCCACTAACAGAGGCAATAATAAAATATCCTTAATGGAACTACTCGCCATCCAGTCGCATTTAGATACAGCAACAAGTTCTCAGTGTGAGAACGATCCCGTACCGATGTGAGCAGGAATTTTGCTGGTTAAAGCTCACCTTTTGCTATGTGAGTTTTATGAGTTTGCTCTGCCATAATAACAACCATTAACTTAGGCTGGATAAGCTTACACGCAGCTTTTAGATTTATTGGTGCAGGCATTATTCTACTGCCCTCGTTGACAACGGGACCAACCTAGGCTGGCGCATTCATGTGTTTTAAGTTACAGAGAGGGGTAACAAAGCCACTGCTTGCAGTGCAGTTGGTTGCCCTTTCGTTTAGCAAGCAATGTTGTCTACCTTTTCGCCTGTGGCATGGACCACTGAAAGGAGCCTGAGTTGGTTCCGCTCGATACCATTTTATGGCCCGTGTGCGATCTGATCAGCCTCAAATGTGCTAGTGAAGTGACAACCTTCAATGGCTACAGAAAGATGCTTGAGAACAGAGCTATTATGGCACCCTCCTCGGCTGCGCATTGATCTACGTGCACTCACATCCATTGAGGTAGCGGTGTTGCAATTCAGATCATGCCACACTTGCGGCCAGGTTGTACCAAAGAGAAAGGTGGCTTTGACAAGTTGAATACAGCCTTTGAAATGCGATCTGGTACGCAGAAATTATTACCACAGGGTAAAAGCAATATCTGAGAAGACCAAGGTGTCCTGCACTTGGATTAGCAGGCACATACTCCTCTTTTGAATTCCTTGTACCAAATCCAGGCATTTGGATCTTCTAGATGCCCAAGCTGATGTCACTGCCCGTCGGCACCTCGTTTGAAGTTTTCTAGGTAGCAAATAAACTACTTCTTGATTGGATCCCCCAACTCTCCTGCACCAGACGCTGCTGAATAAACCGATCAAGATAAACCGTAATGTGATTCGCACTGGTATCTGAATGACTGACGACTCGGAACCTGGACTGATAACTAACGAAATGCATTGGAACTTTGTTGAAACCGGAAAACATTAGGCAGTTAAAGCCCTGGTAATTGCAAACGCCACAAAACAAGATTTGTGCCAATTTATAGAGCGCATTAATTAGCTGCCTCAGCAGAGAGGCACACAGTTCCATTTGTGGTTTAAACAACCGTTTTGCCAGTTCCAATCAAGTAGATAAATTAGGTTTCCAATGACAAACCGCCACGTTATCGAATGGCAGCTTTAACGCGACGACTAAATGAGAAAACCATCCCTGCTCTGGCAGTGTGTGGTGGGCTAATTCTTTGCGTCAACGACTAGACTCTAACACATGGACATGACCTTAGAATGAATAGGGCACAATGTTCGTGCTAACGTAACTGTAACCGTCAGTCTCTACCCCAAAGTCTTGCTATGTATTGGATTAGGGGACGGCGTTACTGGGACCTGCTCTACAGCTCATTGATCATTTCCGCTGACATGTATGAATCAGCATCCGCCTTACTCATCATCCTCTATACCAGTCAGGTCAACCTAGATAGTTTAGAAGCATCGCCTTCAATCGTGCTAACACAACACTTCCCATAGTAGGTCTTAACATTCAGTCGTACATCACTTAGTTGTAATCCGACCCAACATAATAAAGCAACCCTAATGAGAGGATACGAATTAAGCACGGAGCAATGGATCTCTACTGCTAATGCTAATCCTTAGAGAACACCGCCAATTTCGGTTCATCCGAGCAACTGCAGTGATTCTATGTCAGTTTGCAGCATCGTGCATCTAGAAAGACTTGAGCAATCACCAAGCAATGGATTAACAACAA
This sequence comes from Taenia multiceps, assembly GCA_001923025.3. Lineage (NCBI taxonomy): Eukaryota > Metazoa > Platyhelminthes > Cestoda > Cyclophyllidea > Taeniidae > Taenia > Taenia multiceps. The sequence continues at coordinate 20,568,083 of CM010314.1, read as the reverse complement.
CAGGCAATTGTTTGAATCGATGATTAACAAAAGCGTACAGCTTTATTTGCAGGAATCATCTTATCAACAGTGCAAGCGCAAATGTGTGGGTTTTCAGTTATTTTCGTTGAGTAGCCTGAAGCTGGATTCGCAGTACGCCTTCGTCCAGTCGCTAAAGTATAATGGCAGATTGATGTCACCAATGACTACCATAAGACTTGAAGTAGAAGTGATTGATTGTCGACATGCAGAAGAACTTGGAGGCATTCCAATGTGCCATACTTCCGTTTAGGGGCACGATAATGAAGTGGCCAAGGTAATGGAGGACAGAAGATCATTCCATGCAACACACACAGAAGCCACTGACAACATGGTCCACGAGGACCGTAGTCAAAACTACGAGGAACTACGCTTAACAGGTTCGCGTAAAACACCTTCAGAGCCAATGTCGTACAGAAAAAACACCCCTCATGACGCAGTTTATCAAATTTGCCACCGATGCTGATAATGAGGAGGAGAAGCGTGCTTCAAACTGGCATGCAGGTCAGCAGCAGATCAGATCAGACTTGATTGCCACATGATTGCCTCAAGTGACGCCGATGGCTTTAAAGCTTTGGCAAAATAAATGTCGATCAACAATTTCCTTTTCCTTTGCTTTTAGAAAAAAACGCATCAGCTGCAAAGATTATAACCACAGATTTAATCTCCCATTTTAAAGCCAACTTGCGCTGTCCATGGCCGTTTTGAAATGGGTAAAGCTGTTTACTGCTGCCATTACTGCAGCAATGCGTTTGACGGTTATCTTCTTCGCTCTGGCATTTAATCTGCTGCAGCGCGTAGAGTCAAAAGATGCGAGCATTCCTTAGTGACATGGTGGTGGTATTTAGCACAAAGCAAGATGATGATGCAGCGTATGGATCCGCTTTCGAGCGGCTCAACAAACACAGATGAAATTCTGCACATTTGCACTTGCATTGGTGCAAAGATGAATTCCTCGATTGGCGCTTTAGGTGCCCTTTTCCCTCGATTGAACGTTCGACAGTGTAAAGTAAATGTTCAATAAATCTTAAATGCTTGCTGAATGCACAATTTTAACGAAGAAGCAATCGTGGGAGGGAGCAGCACTGACAGCGGTCTACTGGCTCAGCACTGCAAGGCCTAAGACAGACGGCTTCTAATGCTTGTTCTGCAAACCAACATAATCCCATCGCTGTCTCAATAATGAGTGAAAAAGACGCTATTCCATTTCTGAAGCAATGATATCGCCATGAAGCCTCAGGCACTACCCCTTATTTGTGTGGCAATTGTGTTTGATTGGAGGGAAGGCAGATGTTTCCCTAGGTTCAGTTCTCCACTGCCTCACTCTGTTGAGCTCGAACACAGCCAGATGACTCGTAGCTAGACATGAGGAAGTACCAGTGAATGTGCTGTGTGCGCATGAGTGATTGCAATGGTTTCAAGCTACTTGAGCCTCGGTTAAGTAGGGTGATTTGAATATCACTATACCCTTCCCATGGGCGCATCGTAAGGTTATTTAACCTCCAATGTGAAACAGAACCCTGACAAGATGTGCTCCTAACGTCATTTGTCTCACAAAACGCCGCTTAATCGTGCCATTAAAATCACTGTTACACCATCCAGCCTTCAGTGGGCTGGGTGTATTCCGCACCATACCAGTAGTACTAATTCCTTCTGTTAGCCAAGCGTGAACATCCTGCTTAATCAGTGTGCTTCCTTTGCAACGCTAGACGCTGTAATAACTCAAGTCCGGTTTGCTTCACAGCATGCGCTCAATATTCGCAACCGAACCCAGACCCCTAAATAGCCATTTAAGAAGGAAACGTGCGGAGGGACGCACATTGGAAAACGTGGCCAAACTATAACCAAGTTGCTTCCATTTAGCAACCCCTTTTAGAAGGTGGTTTGCTAGCATTAAAAGCAAAGCCTTATTTAGCCAAACGAACTTATGTTACGAATTAAATTTACGTAGTGATCTAAATGCCTCTCAAGTTGCGGTGAATTATTGCCCGCAGGCAACGCCAAAGTGCTGTTGCCAAACATCAGTGACTAAACCAAGCCCAGTGGATCCACTGGAGTCATTTGCGGCATTTTCTAAGGCTCTGCTACCTTTAGATTCTGCTATACATCTGTGCACGCTGTAGCCACCTGCGAACCTTAAAATAATTACGTCAAGCTAACTTCATTCATAGGTCAGAAGTCTGTGCAATATGCATTGCCTCCGTACCATAACGGATTTGCAAATCTAGAACAAAAATGAGAGAACATGGAGAAGGAAGAAATGACTTTGCTTGTTTTGGTTACATTCCAAGCATTTAATTAAACCAGTCTGCAAAGATGGCAGTTTGTGAAGCGCTGATGTCAATCGAGAGTCACTAGCTCGCATTTGCCACCAAGTGACGCCTTAAGAGTAGTATTTTGGCATAAGGGCAAATCGACACTATGCTGCTTACACTTGGAAGACCACTTGCTTCTCCTCTACATTGAAGCCAGGATAAGTTAGCTACTACTGATGCTGCGGATCACGGCGTTTTGGAGGTGTTAAACATCTGGAAATGGAGTTGTGCGGGAGCCTAACTAAGTCCATGCGTGGAGAAATCACTCAGAAAATTATGCAAACTATGCAGAACGTTCGGGGACATTTAGTTCGCCATCAAATATCGTCTTTTATCTCTACGACGTTAAGTGTGGCTACCAAGTGTGAGTGCAAACACGTTTTAATGAAGACAGAAGGCTTGATTTGCTGGTGTGCGAATAAACCGTGCTGTGCGGTGCGTTGCACGTGAGATGAGAGCTGGCTGACTGGCAGAAACGCCGTGAATACACCACCGATTCACACGCCAAATTTGGCCTTGCGTTGACCTAATGTGAACAGCCGTGTCACGGTTAAAGTGCATCTAGTCGTGGTGACCACCGTTTAAAGGGGTAACAATAATAGGCGCGACATTCTAGCATGTTGAAGGACTAGTTATGCCAATGAATTATTCACCAGAATGTTCCATCAATCTTCTCAGGCTTAACCATTACTAGGCGTTACCAAAATGTGAGCAATAACTGACGCTCTCGCATTGCTTACAACAATCCACCATTCACATTTCCCATGAGTCTACACATTCAAGTGAAAATCAAGTATCAGTTGGCTTTGTTCTGTTTGGTCAAGGAGGGGAGATTTCTCCTCCTCTCTTTATGAGTGCTCTTGTTAGCAGCTAAATTCGCTGCATGATGGTGGCACAAACGCAAGCGGATCATTATGCGTAGCAACAAGAAAGGCAATACCTTTTTGAGACATATACAGTGGGTTGCGCCTCGCGTCCACTAGTAGCATAAAACAATAGGATTTGATGAACTTGAGACAATTTTTCAACAGCCCACTGTTCAGAGTGGTGGGATTGCCCCATGTCATTACCTTGTCGGTAGCCTTGCACAACATCCCTTGCTCTCCCTTGGGTTACAAGCAGTAGGGCCCCCTACAATCTCACTACACGAGCGTCAATCCCTTGACAAGCTTCGCTAATCGCCTCACCTACTGTTGTTTTGCAGATATGAGAAACGTGCCGACCCTCTCTTATCACAAAGCGATGCATTCAATGTGTATTTCAACCAAGTCACTTCGCCAACTCGCGTGTCATTTGTGACGATTCGGACAATGCTGACGTATACACAGGTGAGAATTCAGCTGTGCGCAATCGTCTCCATATTTGCAAAGAGGTAGTAATTTTGAAATTATATCAAGCGCTAAGAGTCCGTTGTGCTGCTTACCTCAAATGAAAGTGACCTATTCGTTCAACTCTGCTTTCCCTTCTCCGCTTCGTCAGAAGTCCATGTATTAAATGGGCTTTTGTCATTCTTCGTCACAATGAAATTTATGTGCAGACCTAAGTGACACCTAAGATCCTGATTATTTAGCTAAAAGATAAACCCAAAGATGCACAAAATCCTATTGTACGTAGATCAATTCACCTCCCATTGCCTAATTCTTTGAACTCGTCACTTGCATTTACTTCTCAATCTGCTATTGTGAGTGCTTCTCCTTTTACTCACTACACCATCGCTTTCACATCACCTCAGTATCCTTCAGAAGAGTTATATTGCATGCATCAAGAACGAAATTCGGTGACTGCCTCATTGCGCAGCGATCACCTACTTAGCATTTCCTGCCTCATGGAGGCGTGTGTGTAACAACACCATCAGTTTGCATCTGGGAGCTAAGGAGCATGCCATCAAGGTCGTGTCCCTCACTAATAGTATCCCCATTGCAATCCCGACAATCCTGTAGCAGAATACGAAAACGCTGCCACAGCTAGGCAGGCTAAGGGTGCTGGTCCCATTTCAAAGCCTCCTCTTGAATTTCGGCCTTCAATTCAAGCTTCTGATCGCAAACATCTTCCGCTACCACGCAGCACGCGCCTTGTGGCACACACTGACCAGTGATTTGTGAAGTGTTCTGGTTGGAACAGTAACACGAACTAAGAATGACAGCATCTTCTTATTTTTAGCAGGGTCTTGTCCAAAACGACGCCACTTAGCATCTTGCAGAAAAAGCAATATGAAACTGTAGTTCCAATCTTAGGCTAATTAGCATGTGGCTTTCAAGAGAAGGGTGGAATTTCGTCCTGGTATAGCGGTTGCACAGATGTGAATGTACATGTGGATGATAGGTAGGTGAATCCATCGATTTATTAGCATGGGCGAGTAAGAACAGAAGCACACGACTGAAAACGCACATGCGTTCATAAACACACTTAACAGCGACTGTTCTTGGACTGTTTGCAGTCATCCTTTTGATTGGCTACATCACCGATTCCTCAAGTCGGGGTGGTTATGGGTGGTGGACGCTCGTGATTTCTCTCAAGAGTGTGAAGTCTCCCTGCCGTAAATGCTTCGATTACATACTTTCCTGCTCCTATCATAATAAATATGTACCGTAACACCCAGCCTTCTAATAGCAGGAGAGGAAGAGGGGGTGAGGAGGACAGGGAAGGATCTGTAAATCGTTCAAGACTGATCGCATTTACTGGTTTTATAATTGTTATTTGCTTAGAGTCTGCAGTGCTCAAATCCGATGCCTTGGAATTTGGTATCTTCTTAACTTCTCCCATTTAAGTGCTCGAGACTTCAGGTAGTAATGTATCGAATTGACTAAAAAGCCTGCCTGATTAAATTACGAAGTGTGCCGTTGATCACAAGGCAGTGCCTTCTCGAATCTGAGCAGCGAAATCGTTACACGTGTGCGTTGTTCTAGTGCTTGGCAGACATCTCTACCTCTTGTGGCAATAAGCTTTACACAATCTATTGATGGGGCTACAGGCCAATCGTCAATGTAATGCCGGCGAGACTGGTCCAGTACGCGTCAAGCGCATGCCGCTGCAATGCTATTAACCAAGACCACTATAGATGTCAGGCCTAAATTCACAACTGCCTTTATTTAGTAGGCGTCATTCTCCTATTCAATGTAACACCATCTTCCGCGCTAGCGATCCTAACTGGCACTGACACTGATTTTGCCCAATTTAAGGGCTGTCCGGAAGACAGATAACTGTCGCGTGTGTTGACAAGCACCACCCACTAGCATCTGCCATTTCACTTCGACAAAAGGGCTTACATGCACACACCGGTAGTCATCGGACAAAAGCTAAAGCAGACTTTTCATGCAATGTCGAAAATGGAATGGCGACCATCTGAATTGTGCTAGAGCAAAACAAGTCAAGTAACCCACGTTGCGAGTGAATGTCTTGGTGGTAGTCCTCGCTGCAGTTGAGCATAACTTTGTGTCAAGATCTGATGTCCATGCCTATAATAATCGCATACGGATGTTCATTTTAAGTGAGAGCAAAGAACGCGAGTACATTTCTGTTCATGTATAAGCTTTTTGATGGGATGAGTCGTATAATAGGTATGAAGATCTTCTGCATACGAATTGCCATGTGATGGAAAAAGGGAGAGAGGGAAAGGAGGGGACATGACACAGCTCGAATCTACCATCGTTCGTATCAACTTAGGTCACACAAGATTGTATAGGTTATTCTGTGCGTTTGTTCAACTCGCCTGATGTGTCATCCTCGGTCAGCAGCAAATGTTGCGAAACAGGGGTCCAGGCCTGATATACGTCAACGACGGAGAGGCTGTCGTAGAGCATTCGCTGTGAGTTGCACAGCGCGTTGAAATGCAATTCTACACAACGACTACAGTTGCCATGTTGTCGTGGCTGCGTGGTAAGAAGCAACTACTCAGGAGGAGCAGTAGCACCTCCCCTGCCATGGTAACAGAAAGTTCTACTTGAGTATGCGATGTGGAGCGATTCATGGATTGCAATTATTAATCTTTACCTCAATCTACCCTGTAATGCCACTATCTACTCACTCACTCACTCAACCACTCAATCATCCACATTTGCATGTTGTTTCTTCCTACGCCACAAGCTATCACTTCGCTAATGATGCTGCATAATGGACTCGAACAGAAGGAATTGGATATTGTAAAATGCAGTGGTGCGTCCCTACACGCTGAACGCAATTGCATCCAAATTAAAGCGCTCTTTCGCACAATGCACCATCTTTGTTGGACTCCAAAATATCGGGCGTTTGCCAGTACCATTAAGCATCGTAATCATTCTTGCAATTTTTATCACGTATCTGTGGAACGTTTTGCAGACACAGATTACCGTTTCAAGAAAGGGTAAAGAAAACAGTTGCAAAGCTAGGTAGAAGAGCAGAAGCATAAGAAAGATTGTTCGCATGTACGATTTAAACGAATTTGGCTGCTAACTTCAGCGCTGGTAGTGATGAGTTAGAGCAGGGCCTATCAAAACGCTTCATGTGTGTTAACGACTATTTCACTTGGTCGGTGAAGACGCTGCATTTACGCTAATTGTATGAGTCGATGCTCTCTGAAGAGCCGCCATCCCCTCTGAAAGTGCCATCGTCTAGCGTGCAAAGACTGGTCACGAAGCATACCAAATGATCATCTGTATCCGACTTGGCGCCCGGAAACGAATAGCGATTGTTGAATTGATTATGGTTATGCGGCACTTTAAACCACGTGGATGATGGCTCCTACTATAATATTGCATCACAGAAACCATCCATCGATTAAGTAGGATGAGAGGCAGTTTCATCACTCGCGGTGATACCGAGCCCTGTGGTGTGAATCTGCTAACCGATCAGTGCAGCATTCGGAATGGGTCATTTAATCGGCACAAAGACAGGCGTATGCGTGAATCTGCTATTTAATGCAATTGAGGCAGTCTAGGTGGACTTGCTACTTGATGTCATAGCAGGGGTCTGGGTAGACCCGTCATGTACTGTGAATTTTGAAGTCTGTATAGACTTGTCACCTATTGCAATTTTCGGGGCCTGTGTAGATTTGCTACTTGTTGTGATAGCGGAAGTCGTCGCGAATCCTGCAGTTCTAATAGACACTTCTTCCTCCAGTACACGAAACGGCAAGTCTCTTTATAATCATGCACACTAACTGGTAATATGTAAAGCAGAGCAGCTCTACTGTCCTTAATTGGCTTCTTGGCAAAAGACAGCCGAATAAACCTGGGGATCCCATTTGGCAGCTTTAAACGGGTACTGCTGTAGGCTTATTTAAATGTTCTGGTCAGCTTTAAAAAAGATATCGCTACTAGATAAAAAGAGCACAAGCAGCCTACGTCCACCCAAACTTGATGCAGTTGTTCTTGCTTTCCTACTTTTTCTGCCAAGGCACCTATGTTTCTCCACATCTCCCTTACCAGTGCGGTAATTAACAAAGGCGAAAATAGTCTGTTCTGGTTGTAAACCTTCGAAGACATGGCTTTGAACTGGGGAGATCCACCGTGTCCTGCCATGTGGAGTCAAGGTTCCGGGCCGTCGAGCTTGAGTGGTGGATCCCATCTCATGTACAGCGTGTAAGGGTCAATTAACTCAAGTTCCACATTATGAGGAGCATCGAGGGCTGCATGGTTGAAATACACAGCAACTCAATGTTACTGGCACGTCTAATCTACCCACATGACATTCTCGCATTTAATAATTGAGGCTGGTTGGTAACTTAGGATCATTACACTTCAGCAAGACCCCAACATCACCAGTTTGGCTTTTTATGTTCTCGGTCAAATGTGTACGATAATTGCAATCCGTTAAAGTCTTAAAGGGCATTTGCCTTTATGCCTGTTTTACACATCTAAGGATAAAGTAGAATTACTTAGACAAGGGCAACAGACTTAACCTTTTAGCCTAGGAGGAGACGGAAGCACCTCTGCTCGCGGCTTGACTGGAAATTAGTAACGCATGAAGTTTGACTTGACCCGCATCGTTCCAATCATGTGCTGGCATTGAGATGTGTTCCACTTTGCATCTACGTCTTCTATTTCAATGCTAACTGCTAATTGCAACTAAACTTTCGAAATAATATCTATGCTTAAGACGTCAACTGCAGCTATGCTTCGCGTGAAATCGAACGGTGTCAAACGATGATGCTTGCAGGACTTTTATGCAACAGCTGTTTCATTCTAAACATGAGACCTGCAAACAGACACACTAAGACACAAACTTGACTAGACAAACTTCTGCTTGTTGCAAAATAGGTGCACATTGGAAAGCGCTTTAAAGATGTTCAGAAAAGGCGCGAAGGGAGATGAGCATTAAATCAATTGTTAAGAAAATAAACGAGTAAGATCAGTCGTGTCAGGAATTCATGTCTGTCATTTGATGCGATGTGGTGTGACGAAATGTGCGTAAAAGAAGCTAAGTCATCTCCACTCAAATGCACTTTGTTCCGGTTTCTTCAAGGTCATCTGAAGGCCTATCAACGCCCAGCACGCATGCATGTTCATTCGCTTATTTCCGCCCACCTTGGCGTAAATGCAAGCGCACAATTTGCCACGCTGTGCATCATAGTTGTGCGGCTGCAAATGGAGTAATTGGAGCATTCGTATGAGAAAACCGACATTTTTCCTTGGCACAAATTTTGCGAATTTAGTGAACAGGACAAGCGCATCGATCTACGAATTACTGTGAGTAGACGGACACTAGTTACATGCTTTAACCTCTAGGCATAAGAAGGGAAATGCGTCAAGGCACATCGACTGATCCTAGCAGCCAAGTTTCCGCTCTTCCTAAAGACAAGGCTTCGTGGAAAGAATGGAGTGGCATTCTGGTGGAAAGGTTTTTCAAAAGAGTACATTTGTTTGCTGTTCCTTTACTAATCCTCCCTTGCATTGGCGAAGCTATCGTCAACTATGCGTGCACAGGTAAAATTACAATTTCTACAGAAAACGCTACACAGCTGTGTTTGCTTGCGCACAGGCTTGGCTCCAGGACGGTCGTCTCCTGGTACGTGGAGTTTCAACTACGAGATAGAGGAAGCTGTCCCCATTGTATAATCTTGCTGGCTATAGGATCTCTCTGGACAACGTGGAAGAAGTGTGGTCCTTAGCCAATGCTACGCTGAATCGTGAATTACTAAAACTACGCATTCCTCTGTTGTCAGAACGCTTTAAAGACCTATGTTTGCCAGGAGAAATACCAATGCAGACAAAATTTGAGCAATTCGAGATGCTATTGGAGGACATACAGCTGAAGGGCGCTAGTGAGGAAGCGAAGTTTCGAGCGATTTCCAAGTGGTTGGAGACTAGTTTCGATGAGCGCGACTTGGGGGAAAGGGGCAAAGTGTTCGCGAATCCGTTTTCGAAGGTTGATTTGACCAGGCTATCGCCACAATGTCTAAGCGAATTTTGGACATTTGTGAGGGGATGCGCAGAATTGTTTCAAGCAGGTGAGCACAGCGCGTGTGCCAGGAAGGAACAAACTTGGTAGGAGATTGCTTTATTAATGAAGGCACGTAGAAATGGGCGAGGAACGAAAAGCTTTGCGACAGACAAGCCAGACGTAGTTGAAGAGTGGGAAGATGGGTGAATAAAAATGAAGCATGAAATGGAAGTATGGGTAAGGAATGGATGGATAGATGCATGTATGCATAATTGAGGGTTGAATGCAGGGTGGATGGATTATTTATTTGGGTACACTGGGTACGCCTTTTACATCATCTCTTTTACGATTGCCCAGGTCCTACCTTGCCAAATACCGGAATAAAGCCGGACAAGGGAGTGACCATGCAGAGGTTATGGCGTGTCTCCAACTCTCCACTGCCAACCAAGTACATGAACCACTTCCCTGAAGTGCTGACTAGTCGAGTCGATAAGCGATGCGATTTGTTAAGATCTAACACTGCAGCATTGTCTTTATCATTGTCTTCCTTGCATTCTGTATTTCATACCTGCAAATTCTTTCCACTGTTTAGGGAGGTAATTTTGGTCATCAGCCGAGGTTTGCATTAGTCATTATATGCCTTGACATCTCATCCGCAGTTGCAACAGGACAAATCGCTCGTTCTTACATTTCCTTTCGGAGGAGGAACGACGTCACTTTACGGTAAATTAAACATAAGCTTTTTCCCTTGCTTCCAGGTAGATTGTGCGTCGTTACATTAGCGGACAACAGCGGCAGCCTAATGTTTTTGAGTCATCGCAAGTGTTCCGTTTCCTATGAGCGCTTTTCTGCGAGCAAACGCCAACACCATGCTATTGCGTCGAGAAATGAATCTGTCTTCATTTTTGGGGGCTACTATGAAGATGTAGACCCTAATTTCGGAAGAGGTGTTGAACGAGTCGTTGCTGCATGCGAAAAATTGGACATCACTACTAGCGTGTATGTTTGATGTAGCCATGTCAGTCTTTCTAGACTGACACGACTCCCTGACATGCCGTCTTGGCGATGCAATTCCTCTGCGCTGAATATTCCGGACGTTGAAATCGTTGTTGTTGGTGGAGTATATGGGGAAACACATACATCTAAGAAGTCAGCTGAAGCTGCATTGCCAGTACAAGATCCAGCGGATGCGAACGATTGGCGATGGATTGAGCTCAAGCCGATGCTGCAAGCACGTCGAAGTCCGGAAATAGCCTACTTTAAGGGATACGTAGTGGTTGTTGGAGGAGACGAGGGACTGACTGTTGAATGCCTTCCACTCTCATCGGTCGAACAGACTGAATCTCAGTGAACTCAGCTCCATGGATTTTTTGAGCAGCACATCTCATCCGTATCGCTCGTCACATTCAATGACAGGCTAATATTTTTGCGTAAGTTTCTTATTGAAACACCCTGCAAGGGTGCATTACTTAGCGAACTTACTCACACTTGTGAATGTTTGTTCCTGCAGTATCCTCATTTAACTGGGCCGATGCATATGAATTTTTACCCACTGGAAAGGTAACCAATCAGTTTACACTCCGCTACTGAAGATTTATAATATATTTAATGCTGTGAACTTTGTAGGATCAATCGTTGGCAAATTTTGAATGGAAGCAATTATTTCGGCTTGATGGTTAAGAGTCGCCAAAGTTTTTCGTAGCAAGAGAAAATCTGGACGAAGGCTAAATTATTTGCAACAATGGGTTCTTGGCACTAGATGTAATCTCAACCTCACTACCTCTTTACAAAATTGAAGTGACTGCACACAGTTGAATTCTTACCTGTGTATACGTCAACATTATCCGTTTCGTCACAAACGGCTCGCACATTTGCAAAGTAACTTGAGTGAAACACACATTGAATGCAACTCTCTGTGATAAGAGGGAGTTAGTATGTTTCTTGGAGCTCCGAAACAACAGTAGGCCAGACGATTAGTGGTCCATGTCATGAAATTGGCGATTGTGCAGTGGGATTGACGAGGAGCCTTGTTGCTTGTAAAGCAAGACAAGACAAGACAATGACACGGGGCAATTCCACCGTGTCACTATTAGTGTGTCACTAATAGTGTCACTATTAACACAATTCGCAGGAGTTGTTCAGGTCATCCTATGAGCTCTAGTAACTTAATCGCTCCCTTGTACATCTTGATTCGTTTAAGGTCCACTTAGCATACCGCGTTTATGTTAACTCGTTGTTCGCCGTCAACAGGAAGTGGCCTCACTGGGGCACTTGAGGAAGTTCCAAGAGCTACAAGCACGATTGACACAATTAGAAAAATGAAAAACTGTTTATAGCAGGCAAACACTTTGAAGTGGAGGAACTAGATGCACATGGAGTTGAAGGAACAACACGCTCTACTTCCCTTTCATGTGCTGAAATGACGCTAGCCGCAATGACGTTGACAAGTAATTGACCAATTACGAGGCATCCATGGAGGACACTTTGTCCGAAAAGCATGCGATAAACATGAGCCATTGCTGGTCATATAAGCGATTGTCTCGACTACACTTGTAATTGAACAACCTGTAGAATGCGTGCCTACATTGTGCTTCTCGCTCTCACTGTTTTCGCAGTGGCGGTTTCGGCCGGGTGGGTGCCCATTTTAAGTGCCTACATAGCCTCATACAAAACCTTTTACATGTTTCAATTAAAGCGCTTTTTTGCCTTTAGGGAAAATGAAACGGAGGACTTTGGAAAGAGCACTAAGATTGAAATGGATTTTGTCAACAAATTATGCGACAAAGAGCCAAATGGAAAAAAAATTGCTCAACTCATAAAGAAATGGGTTGAAACAATGCCAGAAGGTAGGTTTTAGTGTTTCCTGTCAGAAGATAATTTTATTTTTTTATCTAGCCAGAAGTAAATTTCAGGCGTCACTGGCTGAGTACTGCAGAGGTCTCAAGAAATAAAATGCCTAACTTGTCGATGTTCATGCGCTCTTCTCTTCACGAATAAATGCTTATTCATAAGAAAGCTGCCTTGTGTCAGACCAATGAGGGCCATGGACTGCGAGGCTCATAGCCTAAGGTTTTGGGGTGAAATGAGATAGGAATTGAACATTTGAGGCGTTGCTGATTTCAATTGAAGGCCGCATTTCTCCTCGAATCGACATGTGATTGTTGGCGAAACTAGTTGGAACACAGTCTCTTGAGTCGTTTCAACAGCCGCCAGTGGCTTCATCAGTGGGTAGACTGGTTTGTCACACATGCGAGGTACGGTCAGAGGGCTAATGGACGTGGTCGAAGAGGCGAAACGTGTAAGACAAGCAGTTCCCCTTCTCTTTCGTGAGGCGTACTCAGCGCCCACCTCGGTTACTTCTCCCTTGACGACTGTAATGCAGTTGAGGTCACCATGCCCCTCCAAGTTGAAGGCACTGATGACATTTGGTACCATATCTCCGATAAGTTTCACTCTTCCACTTCCTAGTTTGGAGGTCAGACGATCTTACGGACTCAGTGTAGTCCCTTGGTGGTCCATGCTCTGCACCATTCGCTGTTCAGTGGAGCATCCACCTAGAAGGCCAACCAATCTCGCCTTCCTTCCTTAGTGCTCAAGATGTGAATCGGTACAATTTCGAGAGCCTGATCACCATACCACACAGGTAGGTTTCACCATGCCTAAGAAGCATCACTTCTTGAGGTCTCATTGTGTACCACCAGCCGGTGCGATCAAGAGTGACTTCCGAGTCACCGCTAAAATAGCTATAGATCTGCAATTCAGCAAAATTGCTTCAGCCGTGATGACTACAAGGAGTAAGGGACCAGTAACTCTAGCGTAACACAAGTGGAGCTAAAAATGGGCTTTCCAATCTACATGAGCCCCAAATTGGTAAGCATGAGTGATGAGTGCAGCGTGGTGGGACTTCCCTGAAGGCAAACGAAGGCATAGCACGAGGGTAGGATATGTGTATAGACAACAGCGAGGGAACGGACCTACTTGCATGGCCCTAAGGCCACCTCGCACAGCTAGGGTAGCATGGCCACCTCGGTACGTAACCGAATGAGGCAGTCAGAACAAACAAAGTATTACATAGCTACACTCTTCTTTCGAGCGTCGTTCTCAACGCTCCTTTCTGTACACCTCGCGCATCAGCCACCACAACGTAACAGTACTAGGGAGACACTCACGAGCTAACCGTGCCAGTCATGGAAATCCTAGGGCAAGTGAGGAGATGCGCGGCCCCTCTTGGCAGTTCAAATGAACTTGGAGTTTCCAATCGCTTGGAAACTAAATTGGGAGTAAGAAGTTCTACCGAGCATTAGCTTGTCCAGAGGGAGATGTTAGAACACCTGTCTCCCTAAGCAGATACATTGGGGAAATATCGGCACCGAAGCGTTTCCAGGTGGTTCATGGCTAGTGTCGCTTCAGTTGTTAATCGCCATCTTGCAGCCCACGGAAATGGAGAGTTGCCGGTGGCGAAAATCATCGTCATCCCTTCCGTTATGGGATGTCAGATATTTATCCCACCCGTAGCACTTGCACTTCCTTCGCACCGCCACAGTCTTCCACCAGCGGGATAAATCGAGATTAAAATCCGTTACAGTTAAGTCTACTTTCCACTATCCACTGCCACAAATGTAGTGTACCGAGATGCCCTTGAAGGGAAGAGAAGGTATAATACTAAGGCAGAATATGCATATTTAGCAAAGAGGGAGGGATCGGAGCTACTGGCATAGTCCCTGAGACCAGCCTACAACCTCGGCTAATGCAAGATAACCACCGCACTCTGAAACCGAAACCGGCAGTCAGAACAACCAAACAAAGCATTGCAATGATACTTTAAAAGAAGTAGAGACGACTGGTGGTAGAAATGCAGGTACTTTTCTTTCCTGGTGATGTGTGCCGATCAAAAGGGATGCTAAGAGAATCACTTTGTTATGATCCGAATTATGCTCCTCAAATCACTTTGTTAAACCCTTTTTAGATATTTCATCACTTCTGAACGCTGCCGTCATTTATTTACAGGATGCTAATGGACTCTTGGCATTACTACCATCAAAATGCTTGTGATCCAATCCTTTTATACACCGCTGTTGACAGTTAAACGGTGTTTCGTGCACCTTATTTTTGTGGCCATCCAAGACCAAGGGTCGCCACCGCAAAATTGATTGCCCCTGAAGACAATGCTTACAGCGGCGGTGATAGATTAGCCTGCCTCACGTCACAGGAATAATGTGTTGACGTCTTCTCCCGCATTGCTTATCACCAAGGGCGACAGGTCTGATTGAATAGAGAAACGTTTGTGGATCACTGCGATCGTAGTTACGCAAACAATTTCTCTTCTGTCCGTCAATCGTGTGAGCTTCGAAGTGGTTTGCAATGCGCACGGTCATTAACTTCGGTGTTGGTTGGACTGAAACAGCATTCGTTTTCCATGCTGGGTGTTCCAAACACATGCATATGACAGGAGGAATGCTGATTACTTGTGAAGCAATCAAATAAGTGTAGCAAGATGAAGAATGAATTCGAAATTCAAAGGCTCCTGGGAGTTGTTGAACAGTCAGCAAAAGACTCTTCTTATCCCGGAGCAGTTGCGTGTAATGTGCTAAGACATTCCTGAAGACAAAAGCGGTCATAACACTGGGGCAGAATATGTAGTACTGGTGAATAGAAGAGCTGGAGGGCTAGGCGACCGCTTGCATGATCAGCTTAGCTGTGGTACCACGGCGGAGCCTTCAGCAGCCCACTGCCAAACCCGGAAGTTAAATATACGATTAGTGTATGTTATAGTCGCCCTCCTCGGTGCTGCCCTCGGTCAACCTACTGCATCAGTCATTCCAAATCCCGTAGCATAGAGCTGATTGTGACGTACGCCTTCTTCGCCCACCCCCATCTTGTGTTCTGCGAAAAAGCCATTAACAACGGAATCGACTCTAGCCGCAAGTCACCTGGTCAATTTTCACTTCGCTCATTTCCTCCTCACACCAGCTTAGGGAGGTTGGTGTTCCTACGTCCTTCCATGAACACGCTGGTAATCAACAGAACGTCTCATTTTGAATCCACTCCCCACTTCCTATGGGGTTCAGTGACATTATGGTTAAGCATCACCCCAGTCGCGTCAAATTTTGAGGGTGACAGGGTTAGTTGGCTGGTATTTCTTCCAGCGTGGAGGAACAAGCATACAGAAAATTGGTTTCATTCTTTTGATTTTTAACACAACAAAGCTGAGCATGCTCTAGTCAGGGAGGTTACACCTTGCTGTCAACTTCAACCTTTGCATTGATATGCTGCAGAGCTCATGTTGGATGCTTTCATGGTGAAGCGCGCGATTCTGCCACGACCTCACTGGTAACGATGGAGCTTCGATTTGGCGGGCTTTATCAATGCAGCTAAGTCAGGCAAACCGAAGGAGAAATCATCTGGCAAGATCTTTGAATGGAGAAGAATCGCAGACAAAGTACTTGTGTTGTTTAGAGTCCTTCCTTATACACGGCAACATTTGTGGCAAAGCCTGAGGAGTTTGAGGGTTTAAGTCGAATGCTGTGTGATTGCAGCATCTTGAAGCTTTGGAATGCGTCTTCCAACTCCATCAGTGGTATTTGCAAACTTGATTTTGCATCTGTTCCCCAGGGTATTGGAGACTTAGCATTCCCATTGGCGAAGTAAACGGCCTTGAGTGTAGGTGATCGCAAAGTGTTTGGCCTCGCTCAATGAGATGGCATATTTTATGCAAGGGAGCCCAAACAATTGCATCGAACTAGCGCGAAGAGTTACACTTCTAAGTCTGTACAGGCCTTAAATCGCTCTGTTGTTTGGCACACGGTTCGCTGTACCCAGTTATCAGTAACAGCTAAAGAATTTACGTCACGTGCGTGTGACGCTGGCAAATGTGTTACCAAATGTATAAAATAAGGAGTTAGTTTTTTCTTGTCTCCCTTTCCACAATTAGGTTTGCATAACAACCCCGATGCGACGGTCAGAGATGTCTACAAAACTGTTAATCACACTTGATAGCTGTACTCTGCATCAATCCTTCCACGATAGTTACCATTCGTACACCTTATTTCTCCGTCTCATATTTCAGTTGGACATCCTCAAGAGGCAGCTGATAACTCGACTTTGGCAGTGGTTGAGGTAGCCGTGTTAAGAACAACACCTTTTCGTCAACGCGTTCGCATGCATTGTGCTTTCAATTCTGACCCGAATTTAAGGAATTGCCATCCTGGTGTACACCGATCGTGATTTGGGGTTGGGGGGAAAAGCCTAAAAAAAACTCCACAGATACCATAAAGACCGTAAAACAACAGTCACAGGCTATACCCATGTTGAAGTCAAACCCAATTTGAAATTCTGGTATACTCAAAGCGATGCCTTATTTGTTAACAAGATTCCTGCAGAACACGAGGTGGCGCAAGTCCCTATGACAGGCGTCATTTTCACCTCTTCTGCTAGAGATTGTAGTCAGAGCAATCCGTTGCAAAGTAGCGCATGAATATGTTAGAAACTACAATTAATCGAATGTCAAGCACTAGCTGGCATCAACAGGTGCGATTTGGGCTTCAGTGGAGACACTGAATATCGAGAAGTGTCACATAATGCTACAGACCGCTGCTGATCTTTGCTACCATCAACCGCAACATTCTCTAGCGGTCCAGTAGCAAGAAAAGCCCTTTTTTACAGACAATTTGAGGATAAAATGCATTACACTTGATTGATTTGTCTCCAATATTGTTTCCTTATTTAGAATATATCTACGGTGTTCCTTGAGGTTTTCCAAACTGCATTTTTGCTCTTTGTAGTGTGTTTATATCGACTACTAATGCGCTTTGTCCTTGTAAGGACGCACGTGTTAACTATTGGTTTGAATTAGGGTTGACCTAGTAGAGAAGAGCATTCGTTGGGACCTCAGCGAATGAGCGAGTGTTGGGCCTGCTTAAATGCATCAGTAGCATTGGAGTAGCTTGACAAGAGCTACCTGCCTTCAATGGGATTGGATAATTCATGACAGCAAAAAATGCTACATGGTGGTACTAACCACACGAATGTGTTCTTTCAGCATTTAAATGCACGATAATCATGGTTCAATGACAGTGGTTTGGATTTTGGAACCGTCGATCAGGTCAAGCAGTTGAGAGCCAGCAGAATTGACGAGTAAGCATGAACAGTGGGTAATTTGTTTGTCAGGACAATTACAAACTCCTATCCACTCTGAACAACAATGGGGTAGCAATGCGAAACGCCACAGTATTGTGACCCCTGAGTAGAGAGTGTGTGTTGCCTTAACCGAATGCTAGGCAAATTCAATGTGACTCACAATGGAGTAAATGCTAGTGGATTAAAGATGGTAGCAGCTCTCACACGACCTCTCCTTACTTGTACCAACTCGTGCATATTGACTGTAATTCTATTTTACTTTTATCAAATCGCGTTAATTTCTTTTCCATTAAGTCACCATTTACTTAGATTTTTCCAACTCTAAAGCCATTTGTAATTCGGTGTTATATCACTTAAAACTTTTTAGTGCAGATTACTTAGTTTAAAAAACACCCAAGGCGGTGTTGTTCTCTGCCCACCATTGGACTAGATCAAATTTAGCCTTTCGGGAAGTGGTTTAGGGAGACAAAGATCAGCAGCGGCCTGCAGCATTATGTGACACTTCTCGATATTCAGTGTCTCCACTGATGCCCAAATCGCACCTGTTGATGCCAGCTAGTGCTTGACTTTCGATTTATTGTAGTTCCTAACATATTCAAGCATTACGCTGCAACGGATTGCTCCGACTACAGTCCTAGCAGAAGTGGTGAAAATGGCGCCTGTCATAGGGACTTGCGCGGCCTCGTGTTCTGCAGCGATCTTATTAACTATTCATGTGGCTCCACTCGTAAAGCACCTGGGGAAGGTCGTCACGATTTTGTTAACGCTACTCATGCAAATGCGACAACGATGTGACCACACAATATTTCCTCCGCTTCTCTGCTTACCGGATAGGACCCAGCCACATGCAGAGCTTGACACCAGTGGAGTGAAAACGGAGGGGCGAGAAGGAATGGACGTGACGCCTCTTCCTGCAATACCATCTGTTCACGCAATCTGCTTTCACACCAGCATTCTTACGACTCGCACCGGATATGTGGAGCGACCAGCACATCTTTCCTTAAGTGCAGCTCATTTCTCTAACAAGAGGAAACTACAGGTTCAGTGGAATTGCCAAGGGGAGTGGTGACATTAAGCAGTCATCTGCTCACTTGTTCGCTAACTCGGTTTTGGGCGTGGTAGGCTTGTGCATGTTTACTGTGCACCCAAAATTGAGTAATCCATCTTCAGCCTCCAATTCCTAGACTAGTGCGCTCTCTTCAACTGTTTCTCAGTGCTGCATTCGACTAGAAGCCAGCTTCTGCAGATTCAGCTTATCTCATGCCACCTCCATCAACTTCAAAGATTCTCCGCGATGCAAGAAATCACGAGGTTGGGGATCAGCCCCTCGAGAGTGAAGAACGCGAGGGGGAGTACCGATGAGTACAAGCAGTTGTATGCATTCTGCCAGTCATCGCAAGTTGTCACGATCCATCAACACGTGCCGCATCAAAACTCACACGAATTTGATGGTCCCACAACTTATTAATTTCTCTCGCTCGCTAGCTAGCTTGATCACCTTGCTGTCATGGCGTGTCATCCAGGTGGAAATCACCTCCAAATTTTCGTCATTTGTGTGAAGTATGGTTTTCAAACACACTGATGAAAGTGTTTGCGAAGTATCATTTTTAATGCATTTGCTTCAGTAAAACGGATTTCATTCCGCAACCTTACAGCATCGCCTCCTTCTTGACATTGTAGTGGACTTATTCAAAGGAATCAGATAAAGTTTGCCCTCATCACTACCGACATCTCGCTGCTGCGTCAACTACTAGGTAGAAGTGTCTGTTTGATGCAAGCACCTCAGAGCTGTAGAGGAAAGCCTTTGTATGTGATTCCAGACATCAATTTGCAGTTACAGTGTCGCATTTGGAATGCCCAACCCAAAGTGTTGGCTAGACGTGAGGATGCAAAACAGATTTGTGGTGTATGGTTGCATATTAGGCTCCGTAGATTGATTCGGTACCTGCATGGAAAAATGTGAAAACCAAGTTAAGTTTGTCTTTCGGTGTGCAATTTCAGGTATTTTGACACGTCGATGGTGTAGGATTGAACACAAAGGACATCAAAATAACAAACTTTGTTAGACTTACTATTCCTCAAATTGTTTGTTTACTTAGCAGCACACATCACCGCCGATGCTCGGGTCTTCCTTTGACCTCCTCTTTGAAGAACCACCCCTCCATTCAAAGGCCGAAACCTCTGTCTCCAATCAGCAAATATTAATAAATAAATAAATTGGCAGCTACGAGTTCTTTTGAAGTATGCGGAGCCTTTCAGGACTAATCTCACAACGCTCTGTCATATTTACTATTTGGGTAACTTATGACAGAATAACTGGTACTGATGTCCCCACCCTTGCAAACTACCAGTGAAAAATGTGAGAGTTTTGTATGGTGTTGCTAAAGCTGATGTTGTCAAGGCAGTGGGCAGGTGTTAGGAAAAAAGGCTCAAAATTTATTGAATGACGTTGCCTTTGGGCCAGTGTTTGCACCACATGAAGAAACTCCATATCAGTTGGAAGTGTCTAGAGGGCGCACGAAAATTGGGCGACTAGGATGTTTGATTCGAAGGTGATGGCTGATGCAGGAGGTTGACCAAGGGCAGCATTCGAACTGCCAAGAGGGGTCATGCATCTCCTCACTTGGCCTCGAATTTCCATGACAGGCACGGTTAGCTTCTGGGAGTCTCCCCAGTACTGATTACGTTGTGGTGGCTGATGCGCGAGGTGTACCGAAAGGAGCGTCAAGAACGACGCTCAAAAGAGGAATGGGGCTGTGTAATTCTTTATTTGTTCTGACTGCCAGATTCGGTTACGAACTGAGGTGGCCATAATGCTCTAGCTAAGCGGGTGGTCTCAGGGCCATGCAAGTAGGTCCGTTGCCTCGCTGCTTGCCTTTAAGGAAGTCCCACCACGCTGCACTCATCACTCATGCTCATCAATTTGGGGTTCATGTAACTTGGGAAGCCCATTATTAGCTCCACTTGTGTTGCGCTAGAGCTACTGGTTCCTTACATATTTTAGTCATCTCAACTGAAGCTATTTTGCTGACTTGCAGATCTATAGCATTATTAGGGGTGACTCGGAAGTCACTTTTGATTGCACCGGCTGGTGGTACACAATGAGACCTCAAGAAGTGGTGCCTCTTAGGGATGATGGCACCTGCCTGGATAGTATGGTGATCAGGCTCTCGAAATTGTACCGATTCACATCTTGAGCACTAAGGAAGGAAGGCGAGATTGGTTGGCCTTCTAGGTGGATGCTCCACTGAACAGCGAATGGTGCAGAGCATGGACCACCAAGGGACTACACCGAGTCTGTAAGATCGCCTATCCTCAAAATCGGGGAAGTGGAAGAGTGAAACTTATCGGTGATATGCTACCAAATGTCATCAGTGCCTTCAACTTGGAGGGGACATGGTGAACTCAATTGCATTACAGTCGTCAAGGGAGAAGTGACCGAGGTGGGCGCTGAGTACGCCTCACAAATGAGAAGGGGAACTGCTTGTCTTACACGTTTCGCCTCTTCGACCACGTCCATTAGCCCTCTGACCGTACCTCGCATGTGTGACAAACCAGTCTACCCACTGGTGAAGCCATTGGCGGCTGTTGAAACGACTCAAGAGGCCGTGTTCCACTTGGTTTCGCTAACCATCACATGTATTTGCGGCCTTTAATTAAAATTAGCAACGCCTTAAATGTCCAATTCCTCTCTCATTTCACCCAAAATCCTACGATATGACTCTCGGAATGCATGACCCTCGTTAGTCTGGCACAAGGCTACATTCTTATGAATAAGCATTTATTCGTGAAGAGAAGAGCGCATGAACGTTGACAAGTTAGGCAGTTTTGTTCTCGAGATCTCTGCAGTACTGATCCAGTGACGCCCGAACTTTGTCTTTGTCTCGATGAAAAAAGGCAATTTTTTTGACAGAAAATACTAAAACCTACCTTCTAGCGCTGTTGCATTCCAGTCTTTCGCAAGTTGAGCAATTTGTTTTCCAGTTGGATCTTCTTCAAAAAATTTGCGTATAAATTCTATCCTTTTCTTAGTGCTCTTTCCAACGTCCTCCCTTTCATTTTCCCTAAAGGCAAAAAAGCGTTTTAATTGGAGCATGTAGTACGCCTCGCATGAGGCCATGTGGGCACTCCAAATGGGCACCCACCAGGTCAAAACCGCCGCTACGAAAACAGTAAGAGCGAGAAGCACAATGTAGGCACGCATTCTACAGGTTGTTCAGTTACAAGTGTAGTCGAGACCGTCTCTTATATGACCAGCACTGGCTTATGTTTATCGTACGCTTTTCGGCCAAAGTGTCCTCCATGGATGCCCCGTAATTGGTCAATTACTTGTCAACGTCATTGCGGCTAGCGTCATTTCAGCACATGAAAGGGAAGTAGAGCGTGTTGTTCCTTCAACTCCATGTGCGTCTAGTTCCTCCACTTCAAAGTGTTTGCCTGCTATAAACAGTTTTTCATTTTTCTAATTGTGTCAATCGTGCTTGTAGCTCTTGGAACTTCCTCAAGTGCCCCAGTGAGGCCACTTCCTGTTGACGGCGAACAACGAGTTAACATAAACGCGGTATGCTAAGTGGACCTTAAACGAATCAAGATGTACAAGGGAGCGATTAAGTTACTAGAGCTCATAGGATGACCTGAACAACTCCTGCGAATTGTGTTAATAGTGACACTATTAGTGACACACTAATAGTGACACGGTGGAATTGCCCCGTGTCATTGTCTTGTCTTGTCTTGCTTTACAAGCAACAAGACTCCTCGTCAATCCCACTGCACAATCGCCAATTTCATGACATGGACCACTAATCGTCTGGCCTACTGTTGTTTCGGAGCTCCAAGAAACATACTAACTCCCTCTTATCACAGAGAGTTGCATTCAATGTGTGTTTCACTCAAGTTACTTTGCCAATGTGCGAGCCGTTTGTGACGAAACGGATAATGTTGACGTATACACAGGTAAGAATTCAACTGTGTGCAGTCACTTCAATTTTGTAAAGAGGTAGTGAGGTTGAGATTACATCTAGTGCCAAGAACCCATCGTCCTACTTATAACAAATGGAAGTGTTCTATTGTTCCATCTCCGCCATCTCTTGACAAGCTTTTACTTCTCCGCTTCGTTGGAGGTCCATGTTTTAGACAAGCTTGAATATTTCTTCGTCACTTCAAAATTCACGTGCAGATCTAGACGTCACGCATAACCCAGGTTATCTGGCTGAAAGATAAAGACAAAGATGCATAGAACAGTGATTAAATAGTTTTGTTTGGCTTTGTAGCGTTTCAAATCCTTTGAACTCGTCACACTCAAATGCTCCTCATTTCACTGCTTTGAGTGAGTTTCCCTTTATTCACTACATATCTTCACGGCTTCATCCTTGCAAAATGTGCCAGAGAAGTTTTGATGTATGCGCTGAGAAAAAATCAACGAAAACAAACATAATCACGCAATGCTGTATTTCTTCCTGCCATATGCACCTACAAGGAACAAAAGGATACTGTTGTAAAAAGGTGAAAAAGACCAAAGACACCGAAAAACGTCCAACTAGGAAAAGTTTTGATGCCAAAGAGTTTCTCATTTCAACGCGCATTGGGAAGGGTGGGGAGGAGGGCGAAAGGGTGGTGAAAAATTCGGAACGATTTATCATAGCACAGAACAGGACGCAGTCTCTGATGAGGACAAAGCGAATTAGTAAAATCAGCCTTTTCTAAGGTGCCTAAGTGACCTCATCTTCCTGTCTGGACGATGGGCCACTACAATTTACCCGACATATTTCGAGACGACGCGATTAGAGGCTAGTATTCACTGCTGACGGTGAAGTCATCGCCAGCTACTATGCAGGCGGTTAGAGGAGGCGGTTAGCAGATCGAACTTAATGCACTAAGCTAAATGGCATAGAAACACGGTGCTGTAGCATGCGTTCTGGGGAATTAAAAAACCCTTTATTATGCAGCGGTGAGTGCTTTCTCCCAAATTGTTTTGCATTCCAAATTTAAATGATGACTAGGGAAGGAAAGTGATACATTAACATGTCCAGACATTGGTGCAGGTGTTAAAACTAAGACAATTACGCTTCCCAGTCGCTCCTTATCAGTTGTTCTTGTAATCACAGTTAGTTGAGATCATTTTTCTCCCCCTTCAAAAAGTTAAGCACACCGTATAAAGCTTTATGATGGAAAAATAGGACAGTACATTGGGATTGCAGGTCTGTGATCCTATTGTTGCAAATAATTTAGCCTTCGTCCAGATTTTCTCTTGCTACGAAAAACTTTGGCGACTCTTAACCATCAAGCCGAAATAATTGCTTCCATTCAAAATTTGCCAACGATTGATCCTACAAAGTTCACAGCATTAAATATATTATAAATCTTCAGTAGCGGAGTGTAAACTGATTGGTTACCTTTCCAGTGGGTAAAAATTCATATGCATCGGCCCAGTTAAATGAGGATACTGCAGGAACAAACATTCACAAGTGTGAGTAAGTTCGCTAAGTAATGCACCCTTGCAGGGTGTTTCAATAAGAAACTTACGCAAAAATATTAGCCTGTCATTGAATGTGACGAGCGATACGGATGAGATGTGCTGCTCAAAAAATCCATGGAGCTGAGTTCACTGAGATTCAGTCTGTTCGACCGATGAGAGTGGAAGGCATTCAACAGTCAGTCCCTCGTCTCCTCCAACAACCACTACGTATCCCTTAAAGTAGGCTATTTCCGGACTTCGACGTGCTTGCAGCATCGGCTTGAGCTCAATCCATCGCCAATCGTTCGCATCCGCTGGATCTTGTACTGGCAATGCAGCTTCAGCTGACTTCTTAGATGTATGTGTTTCCCCATATACTCCACCAACAACAACGATTTCAACGTCCGGAATATTCAGCGCAGAGGAATTGCATCGCCAAGACGGCATGTCAGGGAGTCGTGTCAGTCTAGAAAGACTGACATGGCTACATCAAACATACACGCTAGTAGTGATGTCCAATTTTTCGCATGCAGCAACGACTCGTTCAACACCTCTTCCGAAATTAGGGTCTACATCTTCATAGTAGCCCCCAAAAATGAAGACAGATTCATTTCTCGACGCAATAGCATGGTGTTGGCGTTTGCTCGCAGAAAAGCGCTCATAGGAAACGGAACACTTGCGATGACTCAAAAACATTAGGCTGCCGCTGTTGTCCGCTAATGTAACGACGCACAATCTACCTGGAAGCAAGGGAAGAAAAGCTTATGTTTAATTTACCGTAAAGTGACGTCGTTCCTCCTCCGAAAGGAAATGTAAGAACGAGCGATTTGTCCTGTTGCAACTGCGGATGAGATGTCAAGGCATATAATGACTAATGCAAACCTCGGCTGATGACCAAAATTACCTCCCTAAACAGTGGAAAGAATTTGCAGGTATGAAATACAGAATGCAAGGAAGACAATGATAAAGACAATGCTGCAGTGTTAGATCTTAACAAATCGCATCGCTTATCGACTCGACTAGTCAGCACTTCAGGGAAGTGGTTCATGTACTTGGTTGGCAGTGGAGAGTTGGAGACACGCCATAACCTCTGCATGGTCACTCCCTTGTCCGGCTTTATTCCGGTATTTGGCAAGGTAGGACCTGGGCAATCGTAAAAGATGATGTAAAAGGCGTACCCAGTGTACCCAAATAAATAATCCATCCACCCTGCATTCAACCCTCAATTATGCATACATGCATCTATCCATCCATTCCTTACCCATACTTCCATTTCATGCTTCATTTTTATTCACCCATCTTCCCACTCTTCAACTACGTCTGGCTTGTCTGTCGCAAAGCTTTTCGTTCCTCGCCCATTTCTACGTGCCTTCATTAATAAAGCAATCTCCTACCAAGTTTGTTCCTTCCTGGCACACGCGCTGTGCTCACCTGCTTGAAACAATTCTGCGCATCCCTCACAAATGTCCAAAATTCGCTTAGACATTGTGGCGATAGCCTGGTCAAATCAACCTTCGAAAACGGATTCGCGAACACTTTGCCCCTTTCCCCCAAGTCGCGCTCATCGAAACTAGTCTCCAACCACTTGGAAATCGCTCGAAACTTCGCTTCCTCACTAGCGCCCTTCAGCTGTATGTCCTCCAATAGCATCTCGAATTGCTCAAATTTTGTCTGCATTGGTATTTCTCCTGGCAAACATAGGTCTTTAAAGCGTTCTGACAACAGAGGAATGCGTAGTTTTAGTAATTCACGATTCAGCGTAGCATTGGCTAAGGACCACACTTCTTCCACGTTGTCCAGAGAGATCCTATAGCCAGCAAGATTATACAATGGGGACAGCTTCCTCTATCTCGTAGTTGAAACTCCACGTACCAGGACGACCGTCCTGGAGCCAAGCCTGTGCGCAAGCAAACACAGCTGTGTAGCGTTTTCTGTAGAAATTGTAATTTTACCTGTGCACGCATAGTTGACGATAGCTTCGCCAATGCAAGGGAGGATTAGTAAAGGAACAGCAAACAAATGTACTCTTTTGAAAAACCTTTCCACCAGAATGCCACTCCATTCTTTCCACGAAGCCTTGTCTTTAGGAAGAGCGGAAACTTGGCTGCTAGGATCAGTCGATGTGCCTTGACGCATTTCCCTTCTTATGCCTAGAGGTTAAAGCATGTAACTAGTGTCCGTCTACTCACAGTAATTCGTAGATCGATGCGCTTGTCCTGTTCACTAAATTCGCAAAATTTGTGCCAAGGAAAAATGTCGGTTTTCTCATACGAATGCTCCAATTACTCCATTTGCAGCCGCACAACTATGATGCACAGCGTGGCAAATTGTGCGCTTGCATTTACGCCAAGGTGGGCGGAAATAAGCGAATGAACATGCATGCGTGCTGGGCGTTGATAGGCCTTCAGATGACCTTGAAGAAACCGGAACAAAGTGCATTTGAGTGGAGATGACTTAGCTTCTTTTACGCACATTTCGTCACACCACATCGCATCAAATGACAGACATGAATTCCTGACACGACTGATCTTACTCGTTTATTTTCTTAACATTGATTTAATGCTCATCTCCCTTCGCGCCTTTTCTGAACATCTTTAAAGCGCTTTCCAATGTGCACCTATTTTGCAACAAGCAGAAGTTTGTCTAGTCAAGTTTGTGTCTTAGTGTGTCTGTTTGCAGGTCTCATGTTTAGAATGAAACAGCTGTTGCATAAAAGTCCTGCAAGCATCATCGTTTGACACCGTTCGATTTCACGCGAAGCATAGCTGCAGTTGACGTCTTAAGCATAGATATTATTTCGAAAGTTTAGTTGCAATTAGCAGTTAGCATTGAAATAGAAGACGTAGATGCAAAGTGGAACACATCTCAATGCCAGCACATGATTGGAACGATGCGGGTCAAGTCAAACTTCATGCGTTACTAATTTCCAGTCAAGCCGCGAGCAGAGGTGCTTCCGTCTCCTCCTAGGCTAAAAGGTTAAGTCTGTTGCCCTTGTCTAAGTAATTCTACTTTATCCTTAGATGTGTAAAACAGGCATAAAGGCAAATGCCCTTTAAGACTTTAACGGATTGCAATTATCGTACACATTTGACCGAGAACATAAAAAGCCAAACTGGTGATGTTGGGGTCTTGCTGAAGTGTAATGATCCTAAGTTACCAACCAGCCTCAATTATTAAATGCGAGAACGTCATGTGGGTAGATTAGACGTGCCAGTAACATTGAGTTGCTGTGTATTTCAACCATGCAGCCCTCGATGCTCCTCATAATGTGGAACTTGAGTTAATTGACCCTTACACGCTGTACATGAGATGGGATCCACCACTCAAGCTCGACGGCCCGGAACCTTGACTCCACATGGCAGGACACGGTGGATCTCCCCCAGTTCAAAGCCATGTCTTCGAAGGTTTACAACCAGAACAGACTATTTTCGCCTTTGTTAATTACCGCACTGGTAAGGGAGATGTGGAGAAACATAGGTGCCTTGGCAGAAAAAGTAGGAAAGCAAGAACAACTGCATCAAGTTTGGGTGGACGTAGGCTGCTTGTGCTCTTTTTATCTAGTAGCGATATCTTTTTTAAAGCTGACCAGAACATTTAAATAAGCCTACAGCAGTACCCGTTTAAAGCTGCCAAATGGGATCCCCAGGTTTATTCGGCTGTCTTTTGCCAAGAAGCCAATTAAGGACAGTAGAGCTGCTCTGCTTTACATATTACCAGTTAGTGTGCATGATTATAAAGAGACTTGCCGTTTCGTGTACTGGAGGAAGAAGTGTCTATTAGAACTGCAGGATTCGCGACGACTTCCGCTATCACAACAAGTAGCAAATCTACACAGGCCCCGAAAATTGCAATAGGTGACAAGTCTATACAGACTTCAAAATTCACAGTACATGACGGGTCTACCCAGACCCCTGCTATGACATCAAGTAGCAAGTCCACCTAGACTGCCTCAATTGCATTAAATAGCAGATTCACGCATACGCCTGTCTTTGTGCCGATTAAATGACCCATTCCGAATGCTGCACTGATCGGTTAGCAGATTCACACCACAGGGCTCGGTATCACCGCGAGTGATGAAACTGCCTCTCATCCTACTTAATCGATGGATGGTTTCTGTGATGCAATATTATAGTAGGAGCCATCATCCACGTGGTTTAAAGTGCCGCATAACCATAATCAATTCAACAATCGCTATTCGTTCCGGGCGCCAAGTCGGATACAGATGATCATTTGGTATGCTTCGTGACCAGTCTTTGCACGCTAGACGATGGCACTTTCAGAGGGGATGGCGGCTCTTCAGAGAGCATCGTCTCATACAATTAGCGTAAATGCAGCGTCTTCACCGACCAAGTGAAATAGTCGTTAACACATGAAGCGTTTTGATAGGCCCTGCTGTAACTCATCACTACCAGCGCTGAAGTTAGCAGCAAATTCGTTTAAATCGTACATGCGAACAATCTTTCTTATGCTTCTGCTCTTACCTAGCTTTGCAACTGTTTTCTTTACCCTTTCTTGAAACGGTAATCTGTGTCTGCAAAACGTTCCACAGATACGTGATAAAAATTGCAAGAATGATTACGATGCTTAATGGTACTGGCAAACGCCCGATATTTTGGAGTCCAACAAAGATGGTGCATTGTGCGAAAGAGCGCTTTAATTTGGATGCAATTGCGTTCAGCGTGTAGGGACGCACCACTGCATTTTACAATATCCAATTCCTTCTGTTCGAGTCCATTATGCAGCATCATTAGCGAAGTGATAGCTTGTGGCGTAGGAGGAAGCGAACAAATGCAAATGTGGATGATTGAGTGGTTGAGTGAGTGAGTGAGTAGATAGTGGCATTACAGGGTAGATTGAGGTAAAGATTAATAATTGCAATCCATGAATCGCTCCGGACATCGCATACTCAAGTAGAACTTTCTGTTACCATGGCAGGGGAGGTGCTACTGCCTCCTCCTGAGTAGTTGCTTCTTACCACGCAGCCACGACAACATGGCAACTGTAGTCGTTGTGTAGAATTGCATTTCAACGCGCTGTGCAACTCACAGCGAATGCTCTACGACAGCCTCTCCGTCGTTGACGTATATCAGGCCTGGACCCCTGTTTCGCAACATTTGCTGCTGACCGAGGATGACACATCAGGCGAGTTGAACAAACGCACAGAATAACCTATACAATCTTGTGTGACCTAAGTTGATACGAACGATGGTAGATTCGAGCTGTGTCATGTCCCCTCCTTTCCCTCTTCTCCCTTCTTCCATCACTTGGCAATTCGTATACAGAAGATCTTCATACCTATTATACGACTCATCCCATCAAAAAGCTTATACATGAACAGAAATGTACTCGCGTTCTTTGCTCTCACTTAAAATGAACATCCGCATGCGATTATTAGGCATGGACATCAGATCTTGACACAAAGTTATGCTCAACTGCAGCGAGGACTACCACCAAGACATTCACTCGCAACGTGGGTTACTTGACTTGTTTTGCTCTAGCACAATTCAGATGGTCGCCATTCCATTTTCGACATTGCATGAAAAGTCTGCTTTAGCTTTTGTCCGATGACTACCGGTGTGTGCATGTAAGCCCTTTTGTCGAAGTGAAATGGCAGATGCTAGTGGGTGGTGCTTGTCAACACACGCGACAGTTATCTGTCTTCCGGACAGCCCTTAAATTGGGCAAAATCAGTGTCAGTGCCAGTTAGGATCGCTAGCGCGGAAGATGGTGTTACATTGAATAGGAGAATGACGCCTACTAAATAAAGGCAGTTGTGAATTTAGGCCTGACATCTATAGTGGTCTTGGTTAATAGCATTGCAGCGGCATGCGCTTGACGCGTACTGGACCAGTCTCGCCGGCATTACATTGACGATTGGCCTGTAGCCCCATCAATAGATTGTGTAAAGCTTATTGCCACAAGAGGTAGAGATGTCTGCCAAGCACCAGAACAACGCACACGTGTAACGATTTCGCTGCTCAGATTCGAGAAGGCACTGCCTTGTGATCAACGGCACACTTCGTAATTTAATCAGGCAGGCTTTTTAGTCAATTCGATACATTACTACCTGAAGTCTCGAGCACTTAAATGGGAGAAGTTAAGAAGATACCAAATTCTAAGGCATCGGATTTGAGCACTGCAGACTCTAAGCAAATAACAATTATAAAACCAGTAAATGCGATCAGTGTGTGTGCGCTTCTGACAAAGAGCTTTATCAAAAACGAGTTTTAGCGTTGTAAAGGTCCCTATGGAAGCGCTTTTCAGGCGGTCAAGCATGGTCAAAAACACAAACTTAGCAAGTTGCGAACACAAAGGGTATGAAGAACATGCAAAACTGGGTGTTAGCGAGGGCACAAATGATGGTCTTCAATGCAGTCACGGTGTTCTCCATCATTTCTTGCGGTCTCTTATCGTCTTTGTTTACCCTTTTGAAGTTTAGTACTGATTTCGCTTTCGGCTTTACCCTAACCGACCAACGTGAGGCACACTGCTAAGCCCTCATTTCGAAGACTCGAGTGTGCTCCATTCTGTGATGGTCATCAGCTTAGTGATCAGAAAGGCTAACTCCGAATCTTTTATGAGATGGAGAGTTTAGAGTGGTGCGCTAAGCCCTCGGTGGTGTCGCAATAAGCTTAACTAACATGGAAGAACACACTGCCTACGATTGCGTAGAAGGTAGGGAGACCTTTAGCATGGGCCGATAGTCATGCTACGACTTGAAAGCATAGCCTCACAAACCGACTTGGTCATGCAGTTAAGCTCATAATAAAAGAAGCGATGGGTTGCGACACAGGAACTTTATTCCATCAAATTGTAGCCATTTTCGAAGTGAATCCTAGAGGAGGTGGTCTATGCAAAAATTGCGTCGGTCTAGAGGCATGCAATAGGAAATGCAATTATTGCCTCCCTCAAGGCTAAGCTAAATCTATTTACGTTAGATTTGGAATTGGCATATCTTCTCTAATGCTGCAACCCAACAATTGTTTTATACCTTGCATACATTTGATTAATTTATTTATTTGCCTATCATTTTCGAGTAATTTGTCGGGTTTTGATGCAGCTGTTGTGGTTTGTTGTGTGCTTCAACCATTGGCACTGTTTCGACTTGACCGGTATGAAAAGTCGCAAAGGATTTCCTCGACCCGTGGTAAAAATGGAGAGGCCAGAGGGATGCTGCTTTTGCTGTCCAAAGACGATTGTGTAAAAACACTCCATAACCTGCTCGTAAATAATCATGGTCCATGTATTGTGACTCAACACAGATTCAGGCATCCACACCAGCTGCAGCTTTACCTTAAGTGAGACAGTGGTCACATGTCGAAAAAGAGAACAATCAATCTATGAGGATGCGTTCCTTAGAATTTACAGTTATCTTGAAGGCTGGTTTTCTATTTACGCAGCAGCATTCTTGAGCTACCTAATGGAAGTCGAGTTTTACACCATCAGCCTCCTTCGGACAGTTGGGCTTGGCAGCACTATTTGCGTTCAGTTAAAGATTGTATTGGCGACCGCAAAGATTGCAGTAACGTTGCAGCAGACTGATCAAAGCGCAAGTTAACTTTTGAAGAGTAGTTAAATGATCATGGTCGGTAAGCCCTTACTGGTGCTTTTGAAGAGGCGCACCATTGTGCGAACTTAACACGGCACCAACACTTCACATTTCACATTACCAACATTACGACTCGCACCCAGGCTGTCTGCGATCGCTGCAAAGGTCGAGATGAAATCGTGGTCTGATGCATCATTCCAAGAGACGTCGATTGGATACCGGTAAAACAAATGGATTTTGCGCCTCTACATTTGCCTGCCTTAGGCCTACTGAGTATTTTGCTGCCAGTGAAAAAATTATGTTACGGCATTTCGCATGTGGCACTTGGCAAATATTCGTAGCTGCATGCTTCTCACTGCGATTTCTTCGCGATGAGATCCGAAAAGGAATATTCCCAAGATTCACATGGAAAAGGAGTTGACATGGGTGCCTGAAGTGGTGGTCAAGCATTTATGCATCCTTGCTTTATTTTTTCGATGTGACAATCGGACTCCTATGTGCTCTTGGGAACTTAAGTGGATATCAAAATGAAAAGGAACGGTGTAAGCAAATTTAATGTCCGTGCCTGCTCAAGAAATTACAAAAGTTAGGTCTTATCTCAAGATGACAGAGAAGAACTGATTTCTGAAACAGAAGGATTTTTATATCCTTTAAGACTGGTCACTTCACGAATTCGATTGACCATTTACTTCTAGTCCAAAGGTCCACATCCGATACATCGGAATACATTGTCTCCATAACCTCTCTATTCTAATCACTCGAGAAGCCAAGTTTCGTTGTGCCAGTGCTTGATAGATGTCTTAACTCAAGTAACATACGCTTGCTTAATCCTTTGATGGTTCTGCAGACGAGCCGTCAATGCAATGCCAGCACGACTGTCCATGATGTGTCAAGCGTATGTCACCGCAAATAATATTTACCAATCAGGC
>CM010314.1:20487372-20535226 GCA_001923025.3 Taenia multiceps | reverse complement strand
AGTGGTCGCTGTTAACGTTGATGATGCTTTGGGTCAATTGTAGTTGTGCAAAGTGCATTGCCACCGCGACCAATAGCGCCAATGAGACGGTGAGAGGTGTGTGCGAAACGAAAGAAACGAAAGAAACGAAAGGGCTGAGAGAGAAGGGGTGGATTGGAGCAGAGTAGAGCAGGAACGTGTGCGAGGAGAGGGCACGCAAATGCAGAGTGAGCGCGGTGCCAACACCGCACCCGCTTGCTGCTTCCCTGCTGCCCTCGGAGAGAATCGAACTCTCGACCCCTGGTTTACGAGACCAGTGCTCTAACCCCTGAGCTACGAAGCGTCGCGTCGTCTCCCACTCTCAAACCCCAGCCCTGGCCTCCACCGCCATGTCCCTCCCTCTTCACCACACTCACCCACACACCCACCCCACCATCGCACGTCTGCACTGCACTGCACTGCACTGCACTGCACTGCACTCTCGCTCAACCAACACTCACCTCGTGTTCAACATTTCATGCCTTCCCTCACCCACGCCTCACCATCGCACGGCCGTCAACACATCACAATGGTGTCAGCCAGCTTGCCTGCCTAGCCGTGGGAATGTAGGCATACATGCATCAACGTGGAAGTGAGTTGGGGACCACAAGTGGCGGGTGAGAGTGGTTGGTGTTTGGGTATGGCGTGGCGGGACGCGACGCGGACGCGCGCGCGCGGGAGGGGGATGTAGCTCAGTGGTAGAGCGCTCGCTTCGCATGCGAGAGGCCCCGGGTTCGATCCCCGGCATCTCCACAATCCTCCACGATCACCACACCGTTGTGCTGTGCGTTGTGTGGTGTTGTGGTGTCGCTCCCTGTGTGTCCGCCACCCCTCGTGATTGCGCACTTCTCCCCTCTTCCGTCCTCGTCCCCAGTAGGGTGGGTGGGGTGTGTGGGGTGCAATCTCGCAATCTCGGCTCTCCTCATCCAGCTCCGTCGGATGAGTGCGGGCGTGAAATCGATCTATCGGTTGTTGGTCGCCTCCAATCCGCCTCACTTTCACGACTGGCAACTGCTGTCCCTCTTCTAACTACCACCGCCACCGTCTCGACGGAGCCCTGACCACGCTCCTATGCCCTGCTCTGCTCCGCCTCGCAAGCGACGGTGCCAGTGCCAGCGGTGGCATGGACAGGTGGCAGGAGAGGTGGTAAAAGGTGGTGTCAGCGGTGGGATTCGAACCCACGCCCTCATCAGAGGACCAGAATTCCCAGAAAGTGTTTCCACTTGAGTCTGGCGCCTTAGACCGCTCGGCCACACTGACCGTGTCAGTCGCCTCCACTACCCATCCATCCACCCAACTGCCACATCCACTCTCACATTCACATATCCCACGCGCTTGTCTCTACCACCCACTACTCTCCTCCCACTCTTCGCCTTATACCCCACTCCACTCCCTCCACCCGATCCAACCTCTCCAGCCTCGCATTCGGCAACTCGAAGGAGGCGGCGAGTGGGAGCGGGCGGCGGCGGCGGCGGCGGCGGCGGCGGCGTTGGTGGTGGTGGCAATGACCGCAGCGAGGAGGTGGCCATTGGGGAGGGGAGGGTATGGGGTGGGTGGATGCAGTGGGTGTAGTGAGTGTAGTGGAGCAGAACGCTGTAGCGCTAGTAGTGTAGTGGCATCATGCATGCCTCCACGCATGCGACCCGGGTTCGAATCCCGGCTAGCGCATTATTATTCTTTGCTCCTCCTTCCTCCTCCTCCTCCCCAACCTTCATTTTCTTCTCTTTCTCTTCCACACGCCTACACCTCCTCTCCTCCCTTCCCCGTGTCCATCCCGCCTCCAGTACAGTTGCACACCAATGGCATCCCAACTAACCGTATTGGCATGTGCCATTGTCATTGCCTCCCTTAGCATAGTTGCTGAAATTCGCAACCACGACGAGAGTATTTGCCAGTGCTTCTCCGTACGGTCACGCAGATGCTTAGGGTAGAAAGGAGGGTGGATGGGTGGAAGGGTGGAGGGGTGGAGGAGAGCAGCAGGAGGAGAAATGCGGTCAGTTGAGGATGTGAAAAGTGGAAGAGGAGGGGCGTCGAGGGCCGTCGGAAGGTGGAGGTGGGGCGGTAGGAAGGTGGGGATGTAGCTCAGTGGTAGAGCGCTCGCTTTGCATGCGAGAGGCCCCGGGTTCGATCCCCGGCATCTCCATGTCGCCACGCTCTTTGCACGCAGTCCTTGATGCGCGATGCGTGTGCATTGCCTCTTGACTCGCCTCTTCGGGTGGAAGGCTGTGTCACGCGATGTGTGTTGGAGGTCAGCGCCAGGCGGTGCCGTGTTCTTGCATATGAAGATCGGAGTGGAGGCGGCTTACGTGGCTCAGTGCAGTGATTTGTTCTGTTTAAAGTGAGTTTTGGCACCACCCATCAAATCTACCTGACGCACGTGGGACAGGGTAGGGAGGGAGAGAGGGAGGAGGAGGGGAGGGTGGAGTGGTAGGAGAGGCGAGGCTCACGGCTCGGTGGTGTAGTGGTTATCACGTCTGCTTTACACGCAGAAGGTCCCCGGTTCGAACCCGGGTCGAGTCACCTTTGCACCTCCCCCTCCCCACTTTCGTGCGCCACTCCTACCCTCTTCTCAACTGTGGTCGACTCTATCCTCCACTTTCATAATGACTGCAGCACCTGCATGTGATGCGTCAGTCAAGTGCACTGAGGTGGCTGAGTTTGCAGTGGTCGCTGTTAACGTTGATGATGCTTTGGGTCAATTGTGTAGTTGTGCAAAGTGCATTGCCACCGCGACCAATAGCGCCAATGAGACGGTGAGAGGTGTGTGCGAAACGAAAGAAACGAAAGAAACGAAAGGGGCTGAGAGAGAAGGGGTGGATTGGAGCAGAGTAGAGCAGGAACGGTGCGAGGAGAGGGCACGCAAATGCAGAGTGAGCGCGGTGCCAACACCCGCACCCGCTTGCTGCTTCCCTGCTGCCCTCGGAGAGAATCGAACTCTCGACCCCTGGTTTACGAGACCAGTGCTCTAACCCCTGAGCTACGAAGGCGTCGCGTCGTCTCCCACTCTCAAACCCAGCCCTGGCCTCCACCGCCATGTCCTCCCTCTTCACCACACTCACCCACACACCCACCCCACCATCGCACGCGTCTGCATGCACTGCACTGCACTGCACTGCACTGCACTGCACTCGCCTTCAACCAACACTCACCTCGTGTTCAACATTTCATGCCTTCACCCCACGCCTCACCATCGCCACGGCCGTCAACACATCACAATGGTGTCAGCCAGCTTGCCTGCCTAGCCGTGGGAATGTAGGCATACATGCATCAACGTGGAAGTGAGTTGGGGACCACAAAGTGGCGGGTGAGAGTGGTTGGTGTTTGGGTATGGCGTGGCGGGAGGCGACGCGGACGCGCGCGCGGCGGGGAGGGGGATGTAGCTCAGTGGTAGAGCGCTCGCTTCGCATGCGAGAGGCCCCGGGTTCGATCCCGGCATCTCCACAATCCTCCACGATAACCACACCGTTGTGCTGTGCGTTGTGTGGTGTTGTGGTGTCGCTCCCTGTGTGTCCGCCACCCCTCGTGATTGCGCACTTTCTCCCTCTTCCGTCCTCGTCCCCAGTAGGGTGGGTGGGGTGGGGGTGCAATCTCGCAATCTCGGCTCTCCTCATCCAGCTCCGTCGGATGAGTGCGGGCGTGAAATCGATCTATCGGTTGTTGGTCGCCTCCAATCCGCCTCACTTTCACCGACTGGCAACTGCTGTCCCTCTTCTAACTACCACCGCCACCGTCTCGACGGAGCCCTGACCACGCTCCTATGCCCTGCTCTGCTCCGCCTCGCAAGCGACGGTGCCAGTGCCAGCGGTGGCATGGACAGGTGGCAGGAGAGGTGGTAAAAGGTGGTGTCAGCGGTGGGATTCGAACCACGCCCTCATCAGAGGACCAGAATTCCCAGAAAGTGTTTCCACTTGAGTCTGGCGCCTTAGACCGCTCGGCCACACTGACCGTGTCAGTCGCCTCCACTACCCATCCATCCACCCAACTGCCACATCCACTCTCACATTCACATATCCCACGCGCGCATGCTACCACCCACTACTCCTCCCTCCCACTCTTCGCCTTATACCCCACTCCACTCCGCTCCACCCGATCCAACCTCTCCAGCCTCGCATTCGGCAACTCGAAGGAGGCGGCGAGTGGGAGCGGCGGCGGCGGCGGCGGCGGCGGCGGCGGCGTTGTGGTGGTGGCAATGACCGCAGCGAGGAGGTGGCCATTGGGGAGGGGAGGGTATGGGGGGGGTGGATGCAGTGGGTGTAGTGAGTGTAGTGGAGCAGAACGCTGTGTAGCGCTAGTAGTGTAGTGGCATCATGCATGCTCCCACGCATGCGACCCGGGTTCGAATCCCGGCTAGCGCACTTATTACTTCTTTGCTCCTCCTCTCCTCCTCCTCCTCCCCTCCTCCCAACCTTCATTTCTCTTCTCTTCCACACGCCTACACCTCCTCTCCCCTCCCTTCCCCGTGTCCATCCCGCCTCCAGTACAGTTGCACACCAATGGCATCCCAACTAACCGTATTGGCATGTGCCATTGTCATTGCCTCCCTTAGCATAGTTGCTGAAATTCGCAACCACGACGAGAGTATTTGCCAGTGCTTCTCCGTACGGTCACGCAGATGCTTAGGGTAGAAAGGAGGGTGGATGGGTGGAAGGGTGGGGGGTGGAGGAGGAGAGAAGCAGGAGGAGAAATGCGGTCAGTTGAGGATGTGAAAAGTGGAAGAGGAGGGGCGTCGAGGGCCGTCGGAAGGTGGAGGTGGGGCGGTAGGAAGGTGGGGATGTAGCTCAGTGGTAGAGCGCTCGCTTTGCATGCGAGAGGCCCGGGTTCGATCCCCGGCATCTCCATGTCGCCACGCTCTTTGCACGCAGTCCTTGATGCGCGATGCGTGTGCATTGCCTCTTGACTCGCCTCTTCGGGTGGAAGGCTGTGTCACGCGATGTGTGTTTGGAGGTCAGCGCCAGGCGGTGCCGTGTTCTTGCATATGAAGTTCGGAGTGGAGGCGGCTTACGTGGCTCAGTGCAGTGATTTGTTCTGTTTAAAGTGAGTTTTGGCACCACCCATCAAATCTACCTGACGCACGTGGGACAGGGTAGGGAGGGAGAGAGGGAGGAGGAGGGGGAGGGTGGAGTGGTAGGAGAGGCGAGGCTCACGGCTCGGTGGTGTAGTGGTTATCACGTCTGCTTTACACGCAGAAGGTCCCCGGTTCGAACCCGGGTCGAGTCACCTTTGCACCTCCCCCCTCCCCACTTTCGTGCGCCACTCCTACCCTCTTCTCAACTGTGGTCGACTCTATCCTCCACTTTCATAATGACTGCAGCACCTGCATGTGATGCGTCAGTCAAGTGCACTGAGGTGGCTGAGTTTGCAGTGGTCGCTGTTAACGTTGATGATGCTTTGGGTCAATTGTGTAGTTGTGCAAAGTGCATTGCCACCGCGACCAATAGCGCCAATGAGACGGTGAGAGGTGTGTGCGAAACGAAAGAAACGAAAGAAACGAAAGGGGCTGAGAGAGAAGGGGTGGATTGGAGCAGAGTAGAGCAGGAACGGTGCGAGGAGAGGGCACGCAAATGCAGAGTGAGCGCGGTGCCAACACCCGCACCCGCTTGCTGCTTCCCTGCTGCCCTCGGAGAGAATCGAACTCTCGACCCCTGGTTTACGAGACCAGTGCTCTAACCCCTGAGCTACGAAGGCGTCGCGTCGTCTCCCACTCTCAAACCCCAGCCCTGGCCTCCACCGCCATGTCCCTCCCTCTTCACCACACTCACCCACACACCCACCCCACCATCGCACGCGTCTGCACTGCACTGCACTGCACTGCACTGCACTGCACTGCACTCGCCTTCAACCAACACTCACCTCGTGTTCAACATTTCATGCCTTCCCTCACCCACGCCTCACCATCGCCACGGCCGTCAACACATCACAATGGTGTCAGCCAGCTTGCCTGCCTAGCCGTGGGAATGTAGGCATACATGCATCAACGTGGAAGTGAGTTGGGGACCACAAAGTGGCGGGTGAGAGTGGTTGGTGTTTGGGTATGGCGTGGCGGGACGCGACGCGGACGCGCGCGCGGCGGGGAGGGGGATGTAGCTCAGTGGTAGAGCGCTCGCTTCGCATGCGAGAGGCCCCGGGTTCGATCCCCGGCATCTCCACAATCCTCCACGATCACCACACCGTTGTGCTGTGCGTTGTGTGGTGTTGTGTGTCGCTCCCTGTGTGTCCGCCACCCCTCGTGATTGCGCACTTTCTCCCCTCTTCCGTCCTCGTCCCCCAGTAGGGTGGGTGGGGTGTGGGGTGCAATCTCGCAATCTCGGCTCTCCTCATCCAGCTCCGTCGGATGAGTGCGGGCGTGAAATCGATCTATCGGTTGTTGGTCGCCTCCAATCCGCCTCACTTTCACCGACTGGCAACTGCTGTCCCTCTTCTAACTACCACCGCCACCGTCTCGACGGAGCCCTGACCACGCTCCTATGCCCTGCTCTGCTCCGCCTCGCAAGCGACGGTGCCAGTGCCAGCGGTGGCATGGACAGGTGGCAGGAGAGGTGGTAAAAGGTGGTGTCAGCGGTGGGATTCGAACCCACGCCCTCATCAGAGGACCAGAATTCCCAGAAAGTGTTTCCACTTGAGTCTGGCGCCTTAGACCGCTCGGCCACACTGACCGTGTCAGTCGCCTCCACTACCCCATCCATCCACCCAACTGCCACATCCACTCTCACATTCACATATCCCACGCGCTTGCATGTCTCTACCACCCACTACTCCTCCCTCCCACTCTTCGCCTTATACCCCACTCCACTCCACTCCACCCGATCCAACCTCTCCAGCCTCGCATTCGGCAACTCGAAGGAGGCGGCGAGTGGGAGCGGCGGCGGCGGCGGCGGCGGCGGCGGCGTTGGTGGTGGTGGCAATGACCGCAGCGAGGAGGTGGCCATTGGGGAGGGGAGGGTATGGGGTGGGTGGATGCAGTGGGTGTAGTGAGTGTAGTGGAGCAGAACGCTGTAGCGCTAGTAGTGTAGTGGCATCATGCATGCCTCCCACGCATGCGACCCGGGTTCGAATCCCGGCTAGCGCACTTATTACTTCTTTGCCTCTCTCCTCCTCCTCCTCCTCCTCCTCCCCAACCTTCATTTTCTCCTCTCTTCTCTTCCACACGCCTACACCTCCTCTCCCCTCCCTTCCCCGTGTCCATCCCGCCTCCAGTACAGTTGCACACCAATGGCATCCCAACTAACCGTATTGGCATGTGCCATTGTCATTGCCTCCCTTAGCATAGTTGCTGAAATTCGCAACCACGACGAGAGTATTTGCCAGTGCTTCTCCGTACGGTCACGCAGATGCTTAGGGTAGAAAGGAGGGTGGATGGGTGGAAGGGTGGAGGGGTGGAGGAGAGCAGCAGGAGGAGAAATGCGGTCAGTTGAGGATGTGAAAAGTGGAAGAGGAGGGGCGTCGAGGGCCGTCGGAAGGTGGAGGTGGGGCGGTAGGAAGGTGGGGATGTAGCTCAGTGGTAGAGCGCTCGCTTTGCATGCGAGAGGCCCCGGGTTCGATCCCCGGCATCTCCATGTCGCCACGCTCTTTGCACGCAGTCCTTGATGCGCGATGCGTGTGCATTGCCTCTTGACTCGCCTCTTCGGGTGGAAGGCTGTGTCACGCGATGTGTGTTTGGAGGTCAGCGCCAGGCGGTGCCGTGTTCTTGCATATGAAGTTCGGAGTGGAGGCGGCTTACGTGGCTCAGTGCAGTGATTTGTTCTGTTTAAAGTGAGTTTTGGCACCACCCATCAAATCTACCTGACGCACGTGGGACAGGGTAGGGAGGGAGAGAGGGAGGAGGAGGGGGAGGGTGGAGTGGTAGGAGAGGCGAGGCTCACGGCTCGGTGGTGTAGTGGTTATCACGTCTGCTTTACACGCAGAAGGTCCCCGGTTCGAACCCGGGTCGAGTCACCTTTGCACCTCCCCCCTCCCCACTTTCGTGCGCCACTCCTACCCTCTTCTCAACTGTGGTCGACTCTATCCTCCACTTTCATAATGACTGCAGCACCTGCATGTGATGCGTCAGTCAAGTGCACTGAGGTGGCTGAGTTTGCAGTGGTCGCTGTTAACGTTGATGATGCTTTGGGTCAATTGTGTAGTTGTGCAAAGTGCATTGCCACCGCGACCAATAGCGCCAATGAGACGGTGAGAGGTGTGTGCGAAACGAAAGAAACGAAAGAAACGAAAGGGGCTGAGAGAGAAGGGGTGGATTGGAGCAGAGTAGAGCAGGAACGGTGCGAGGAGAGGGCACGCAAATGCAGAGTGAGCGCGGTGCCAACACCCGCACCCGCTTGCTGCTTCCCTGCTGCCCTCGGAGAGAATCGAACTCTCGACCCCTGGTTTACGAGACCAGTGCTCTAACCCCTGAGCTACGAAGGCGTCGCGTCGTCTCCCACTCTCAAACCCCAGCCCTGGCCTCCACCGCCATGTCCCTCCCTCTTCACCACACTCACCCACACACCCCCCCACCATCGCACGCGTCTGCACTGCACTGCACTGCACTGCACTGCACTGCACTCGCCTTCAACCAACACTCACCTCGTGTTCAACATTTCATGCCTTCCCTCACCCACGCCTCACCATCGCCACGGCCGTCAACACATCACAATGGTGTCAGCCAGCTTGCCTGCCTAGCCGTGGGAATGTAGGCATACATGCATCAACGTGGAAGTGAGTTGGGGACCACAAAGTGGCGGGTGAGAGTGGTTGGTGTTTGGGTATGGCGTGGCGGGACGCGACGCGGACGCGCGCGCGGCGGGGAGGGGGATGTAGCTCAGTGGTAGAGCGCTCGCTTCGCATGCGAGAGGCCCCGGGTTCGATCCCCGGCATCTCCACAATCCTCCACGATCACCACACCGTTGTGCTGTGCGTTGTGTGGTGTTGTGGTGTCGCTCCCTGTGTGTCCGCCACCCCTCGTGATTGCGCACTTTCTCCCCTCTTCCGTCCTCGTCCCCCAGTAGGGTGGGTGGGGTGTGGGGTGCAATCTCGCAATCTCGGCTCTCCTCATCCAGCTCCGTCGGATGAGTGCGGGCGTGAAATCGATCTATCGGTTGTTGGTCGCCTCCAATCCGCCTCACTTTCACCGACTGGCAACTGCTGTCCCTCTTCTAACTACCACCGCCACCGTCTCGACGGAGCCCTGACCACGCTCCTATGCCCTGCTCTGCTCCGCCTCGCAAGCGACGGTGCCAGTGCCAGCGGTGGCATGGACAGGTGGCAGGAGAGGTGGTAAAAGGTGGTGTCAGCGGTGGGATTCGAACCCACGCCCTCATCAGAGGACCAGAATTCCCAGAAAGTGTTTCCACTTGAGTCTGGCGCCTTAGACCGCTCGGCCACACTGACCGTGTCAGTCGCCTCCACTACCCCATCCATCCACCCAACTGCCACATCCACTCTCACATTCACATATCCCACGCGCTTGCATGTCTCTACCACCCACTACTCCTCCCTCCCACTCTTCGCCTTATACCCCACTCCACTCCACTCCACCCGATCCAACCTCTCCAGCCTCGCATTCGGCAACTCGAAGGAGGCGGCGAGTGGGAGCGGCGGCGGCGGCGGCGGCGGCGGCGGCGGCGTTGGTGGTGGTGGCAATGACCGCAGCGAGGAGGTGGCCATTGGGGAGGGGAGGGTATGGGGTGGGTGGATGCAGTGGGTGTAGTGAGTGTAGTGGAGCAGAACGCTGTAGCGCTAGTAGTGTAGTGGCATCATGCATGCCTCCCACGCATGCGACCCGGGTTCGAATCCCGGCTAGCGCACTTATTACTTCTTTGCTCCTCCTCCTCCTCCTCCTCCTCCTCCTCCCCAACCTTCATTTTCTCCTCTCTTCTCTTCCACACGCCTACACCTCCTCTCCCCTCCCTTCCCCGTGTCCATCCCGCCTCCAGTACAGTTGCACACCAATGGCATCCCAACTAACCGTATTGGCATGTGCCATTGTCATTGCCTCCCTTAGCATAGTTGCTGAAATTCGCAACCACGACGAGAGTATTTGCCAGTGCTTCTCCGTACGGTCACGCAGATGCTTAGGGTAGAAAGGAGGGTGGATGGGTGGAAGGGTGGAGGGGTGGAGGAGAGCAGCAGGAGGAGAAATGCGGTCAGTTGAGGATGTGAAAAGTGGAAGAGGAGGGGCGTCGAGGGCCGTCGGAAGGTGGAGGTGGGGCGGTAGGAAGGTGGGGATGTAGCTCAGTGGTAGAGCGCTCGCTTTGCATGCGAGAGGCCCCGGGTTCGATCCCCGGCATCTCCATGTCGCCACGCTCTTTGCACGCAGTCCTTGATGCGCGATGCGTGTGCATTGCCTCTTGACTCGCCTCTTCGGGTGGAAGGCTGTGTCACGCGATGTGTGTTTGGAGGTCAGCGCCAGGCGGTGCCGTGTTCTTGCATATGAAGTTCGGAGTGGAGGCGGCTTACGTGGCTCAGTGCAGTGATTTGTTCTGTTTAAAGTGAGTTTTGGCACCACCCATCAAATCTACCTGACGCACGTGGGACAGGGTAGGGAGGGAGAGAGGGAGGAGGAGGGGGAGGGTGGAGTGGTAGGAGAGGCGAGGCTCACGGCTCGGTGGTGTAGTGGTTATCACGTCTGCTTTACACGCAGAAGGTCCCCGGTTCGAACCCGGGTCGAGTCACCTTTGCACCTCCCCCCTCCCCACTTTCGTGCGCCACTCCTACCCTCTTCTCAACTGTGGTCGACTCTATCCTCCACTTTCATAATGACTGCAGCACCTGCATGTGATGCGTCAGTCAAGTGCACTGAGGTGGCTGAGTTTGCAGTGGTCGCTGTTAACGTTGATGATGCTTTGGGTCAATTGTGTAGTTGTGCAAAGTGCATTGCCACCGCGACCAATAGCGCCAATGAGACGGTGAGAGGTGTGTGCGAAACGAAAGAAACGAAAGAAACGAAAGGGGCTGAGAGAGAAGGGGTGGATTGGAGCAGAGTAGAGCAGGAACGGTGCGAGGAGAGGGCACGCAAATGCAGAGTGAGCGCGGTGCCAACACCCGCACCCGCTTGCTGCTTCCCTGCTGCCCTCGGAGAGAATCGAACTCTCGACCCCTGGTTTACGAGACCAGTGCTCTAACCCCTGAGCTACGAAGGCGTCGCGTCGTCTCCCACTCTCAAACCCCAGCCCTGGCCTCCACCGCCATGTCCCTCCCTCTTCACCACACTCACCCACACACCCACCCCACCATCGCACGCGTCGCACTGCACTGCACTGCACTGCACTGCACTGCACTCGCCTTCAACCAACACTCACCTCGTGTTCAACATTTCATGCCTTCCCTCACCCACGCCTCACCATCGCCACGGCCGTCAACACATCACAATGGTGTCAGCCAGCTTGCCTGCCTAGCCGTGGGAATGTAGGCATACATGCATCAACGTGGAAGTGAGTTGGGGACCACAAAGTGGCGGGTGAGAGTGGTTGGTGTTTGGGTATGGCGTGGCGGGACGCGACGCGGACGCGCGCGCGGCGGGGAGGGGGATGTAGCTCAGTGGTAGAGCGCTCGCTTCGCATGCGAGAGGCCCCGGGTTCGATCCCCGGCATCTCCACAATCCTCCACGATCACCACACCGTTGTGCTGTGCGTTGTGTGGTGTTGTGGTGTCGCTCCCTGTGTGTCCGCCACCCCTCGTGATTGCGC
Source organism: Taenia multiceps (assembly GCA_001923025.3). Lineage (NCBI taxonomy): Eukaryota > Metazoa > Platyhelminthes > Cestoda > Cyclophyllidea > Taeniidae > Taenia > Taenia multiceps. The sequence goes on along the minus strand of CM010314.1, from coordinate 20,523,548 downwards.
ACTTTCTCCCCTCTTCCGTCCTCGTCCCCCAGTAGGGTGGGTGGGGTGTGGGGTGCAATCTCGCAATCTCGGCTCTCCTCATCCAGCTCCGTCGGATGAGTGCGGGCGTGAAATCGATCTATCGGTTGTTGGTCGCCTCCAATCCGCCTCACTTTCACCGACTGGCAACTGCTGTCCCTCTTCTAACTACCACCGCCACCGTCTCGACGGAGCCCTGACCACGCTCCTATGCCCTGCTCTGCTCCGCCTCGCAAGCGACGGTGCCAGTGCCAGCGGTGGCATGGACAGGTGGCAGGAGAGGTGGTAAAAGGTGGTGTCAGCGGTGGGATTCGAACCCACGCCCTCATCAGAGGACCAGAATTCCCAGAAAGTGTTTCCACTTGAGTCTGGCGCCTTAGACCGCTCGGCCACACTGACCGTGTCAGTCGCCTCCACTACCCCATCCATCCACCCAACTGCCACATCCACTCTCACATTCACATATCCCACGCGCTTGCATGTCTCTACCACCCACTACTCCTCCCTCCCACTCTTCGCCTTATACCCCACTCCACTCCACTCCACCCGATCCAACCTCTCCAGCCTCGCATTCGGCAACTCGAAGGAGGCGGCGAGTGGGAGCGGCGGCGGCGGCGGCGGCGGCGGCGTTGGTGGTGGTGGCAATGACCGCAGCGAGGAGGTGGCCATTGGGGAGGGGAGGGTATGGGGTGGGTGGATGCAGTGGGTGTAGTGAGTGTAGTGGAGCAGAACGCTGTAGCGCTAGTAGTGTAGTGGCATCATGCATGCCTCCCACGCATGCGACCCGGGTTCGAATCCCGGCTAGCGCACTTATTACTTCTTTGCTCCTCCTCCTCCTCCTCCTCCTCCTCCCCAACCTTCATTTTCTCCTCTCTTCTCTTCCACACGCCTACACCTCCTCTCCCCTCCCTTCCCCGTGTCCATCCCGCCTCCAGTACAGTTGCACACCAATGGCATCCCAACTAACCGTATTGGCATGTGCCATTGTCATTGCCTCCCTTAGCATAGTTGCTGAAATTCGCAACCACGACGAGAGTATTTGCCAGTGCTTCTCCGTACGGTCACGCAGATGCTTAGGGTAGAAAGGAGGGTGGATGGGTGGAAGGGTGGAGGGGTGGAGGAGAGCAGCAGGAGGAGAAATGCGGTCAGTTGAGGATGTGAAAAGTGGAAGAGGAGGGGCGTCGAGGGCCGTCGGAAGGTGGAGGTGGGGCGGTAGGAAGGTGGGGATGTAGCTCAGTGGTAGAGCGCTCGCTTTGCATGCGAGAGGCCCCGGGTTCGATCCCCGGCATCTCCATGTCGCCACGCTCTTTGCACGCAGTCCTTGATGCGCGATGCGTGTGCATTGCCTCTTGACTCGCCTCTTCGGGTGGAAGGCTGTGTCACGCGATGTGTGTTTGGAGGTCAGCGCCAGGCGGTGCCGTGTTCTTGCATATGAAGTTCGGAGTGGAGGCGGCTTACGTGGCTCAGTGCAGTGATTTGTTCTGTTTAAAGTGAGTTTTGGCACCACCCATCAAATCTACCTGACGCACGTGGGACAGGGTAGGGAGGGAGAGAGGGAGGAGGAGGGGGAGGGTGGAGTGGTAGGAGAGGCGAGGCTCACGGCTCGGTGGTGTAGTGGTTATCACGTCTGCTTTACACGCAGAAGGTCCCCGGTTCGAACCCGGGTCGAGTCACCTTTGCACCTCCCCCCTCCCCACTTTCGTGCGCCACTCCTACCCTCTTCTCAACTGTGGTCGACTCTATCCTCCACTTTCATAATGACTGCAGCACCTGCATGTGATGCGTCAGTCAAGTGCACTGAGGTGGCTGAGTTTGCAGTGGTCGCTGTTAACGTTGATGATGCTTTGGGTCAATTGTGTAGTTGTGCAAAGTGCATTGCCACCGCGACCAATAGCGCCAATGAGACGGTGAGAGGTGTGTGCGAAACGAAAGAAACGAAAGAAACGAAAGGGGCTGAGAGAGAAGGGGTGGATTGGAGCAGAGTAGAGCAGGAACGGTGCGAGGAGAGGGCACGCAAATGCAGAGTGAGCGCGGTGCCAACACCCGCACCCGCTTGCTGCTTCCCTGCTGCCCTCGGAGAGAATCGAACTCTCGACCCCTGGTTTACGAGACCAGTGCTCTAACCCCTGAGCTACGAAGGCGTCGCGTCGTCTCCCACTCTCAAACCCCAGCCCTGGCCTCCACCGCCATGTCCCTCCCTCTTCACCACACTCACCCACACACCCACCCCACCATCGCACGCGTCTGCACTGCACTGCACTGCACTGCACTGCACTGCACTGCACTCGCCTTCAACCAACACTCACCTCGTGTTCAACATTTCATGCCTTCCCTCACCCACGCCTCACCATCGCCACGGCCGTCAACACATCACAATGGTGTCAGCCAGCTTGCCTGCCTAGCCGTGGGAATGTAGGCATACATGCATCAACGTGGAAGTGAGTTGGGGACCACAAAGTGGCGGGTGAGAGTGGTTGGTGTTTGGGTATGGCGTGGCGGGACGCGACGCGGACGCGCGCGCGGCGGGGAGGGGGATGTAGCTCAGTGGTAGAGCGCTCGCTTCGCATGCGAGAGGCCCCGGGTTCGATCCCCGGCATCTCCACAATCCTCCACGATCACCACACCGTTGTGCTGTGCGTTGTGTGGTGTTGTGGTGTCGCTCCCTGTGTGTCCGCCACCCCTCGTGATTGCGCACTTTCTCCCCTCTTCCGTCCTCGTCCCCCAGTAGGGTGGGTGGGGTGTGGGGTGCAATCTCGCAATCTCGGCTCTCCTCATCCAGCTCCGTCGGATGAGTGCGGGCGTGAAATCGATCTATCGGTTGTTGGTCGCCTCCAATCCGCCTCACTTTCACCGACTGGCAACTGCTGTCCCTCTTCTAACTACCACCGCCACCGTCTCGACGGAGCCCTGACCACGCTCCTATGCCCTGCTCTGCTCCGCCTCGCAAGCGACGGTGCCAGTGCCAGCGGTGGCATGGACAGGTGGCAGGAGAGGTGGTAAAAGGTGGTGTCAGCGGTGGGATTCGAACCCACGCCCTCATCAGAGGACCAGAATTCCCAGAAAGTGTTTCCACTTGAGTCTGGCGCCTTAGACCGCTCGGCCACACTGACCGTGTCAGTCGCCTCCACTACCCCATCCATCCACCCAACTGCCACATCCACTCTCACATTCACATATCCCACGCGCTTGCATGTCTCTACCACCCACTACTCCTCCCTCCCACTCTTCGCCTTATACCCCACTCCACTCCACTCCACCCGATCCAACCTCTCCAGCCTCGCATTCGGCAACTCGAAGGAGGCGGCGAGTGGGAGCGGCGGCGGCGGCGGCGGCGGCGGCGGCGGCGTGGTGGTGGCAATGACCGCAGCGAGGAGGTGGCCATTGGGGAGGGGAGGGTATGGGGTGGGTGGATGCAGTGGGTGTAGTGAGTGTAGTGGAGCAGAACGCTGTAGCGCTAGTAGTGTAGTGGCATCATGCATGCCTCCCACGCATGCGACCCGGGTTCGAATCCCGGCTAGCGCACTTATTACTTCTTTGCTCCTCCTCCTCCTCCTCCTCCTCCTCCTCCTCCCCAACCTTCATTTTCTCCTCTCTTCTCTTCCACACGCCTACACCTCCTCTCCCCTCCCTTCCCCGTGTCCATCCCGCCTCCAGTACAGTTGCACACCAATGGCATCCCAACTAACCGTATTGGCATGTGCCATTGTCATTGCCTCCCTTAGCATAGTTGCTGAAATTCGCAACCACGACGAGAGTATTTGCCAGTGCTTCTCCGTACGGTCACGCAGATGCTTAGGGTAGAAAGGAGGGTGGATGGGTGGAAGGGTGGAGGGGTGGAGGAGAGCAGCAGGAGGAGAAATGCGGTCAGTTGAGGATGTGAAAAGTGGAAGAGGAGGGGCGTCGAGGGCCGTCGGAAGGTGGAGGTGGGGCGGTAGGAAGGTGGGGATGTAGCTCAGTGGTAGAGCGCTCGCTTTGCATGCGAGAGGCCCCGGGTTCGATCCCCGGCATCTCCATGTCGCCACGCTCTTTGCACGCAGTCCTTGATGCGCGATGCGTGTGCATTGCCTCTTGACTCGCCTCTTCGGGTGGAAGGCTGTGTCACGCGATGTGTGTTTGGAGGTCAGCGCCAGGCGGTGCCGTGTTCTTGCATATGAAGTTCGGAGTGGAGGCGGCTTACGTGGCTCAGTGCAGTGATTTGTTCTGTTTAAAGTGAGTTTTGGCACCACCCATCAAATCTACCTGACGCACGTGGGACAGGGTAGGGAGGGAGAGAGGGAGGAGGAGGGGGAGGGTGGAGTGGTAGGAGAGGCGAGGCTCACGGCTCGGTGGTGTAGTGGTTATCACGTCTGCTTTACACGCAGAAGGTCCCCGGTTCGAACCCGGGTCGAGTCACCTTTGCACCTCCCCCCTCCCCACTTTCGTGCGCCACTCCTACCCTCTTCTCAACTGTGGTCGACTCTATCCTCCACTTTCATAATGACTGCAGCACCTGCATGTGATGCGTCAGTCAAGTGCACTGAGGTGGCTGAGTTTGCAGTGGTCGCTGTTAACGTTGATGATGCTTTGGGTCAATTGTGTAGTTGTGCAAAGTGCATTGCCACCGCGACCAATAGCGCCAATGAGACGGTGAGAGGTGTGTGCGAAACGAAAGAAACGAAAGAAACGAAAGGGGCTGAGAGAGAAGGGGTGGATTGGAGCAGAGTAGAGCAGGAACGGTGCGAGGAGAGGGCACGCAAATGCAGAGTGAGCGCGGTGCCAACACCCGCACCCGCTTGCTGCTTCCCTGCTGCCCTCGGAGAGAATCGAACTCTCGACCCCTGGTTTACGAGACCAGTGCTCTAACCCCTGAGCTACGAAGGCGTCGCGTCGTCTCCCACTCTCAAACCCCAGCCCTGGCCTCCACCGCCATGTCCCTCCCTCTTCACCACACTCACCCACACACCCACCCCACCATCGCACGCGTCTGCACTGCACTGCACTGCACTGCACTGCACTGCACTCGCCTTCAACCAACACTCACCTCGTGTTCAACATTTCATGCCTTCCCTCACCCACGCCTCACCATCGCCACGGCCGTCAACACATCACAATGGTGTCAGCCAGCTTGCCTGCCTAGCCGTGGGAATGTAGGCATACATGCATCAACGTGGAAGTGAGTTGGGGACCACAAAGTGGCGGGTGAGAGTGGTTGGTGTTTGGGTATGGCGTGGCGGGACGCGACGCGGACGCGCGCGCGGCGGGGAGGGGGATGTAGCTCAGTGGTAGAGCGCTCGCTTCGCATGCGAGAGGCCCCGGGTTCGATCCCCGGCATCTCCACAATCCTCCACGATCACCACACCGTTGTGCTGTGCGTTGTGTGGTGTTGTGGTGTCGCTCCCTGTGTGTCCGCCACCCCTCGTGATTGCGCACTTTCTCCCCTCTTCCGTCCTCGTCCCCCAGTAGGGTGGGTGGGGTGTGGGGTGCAATCTCGCAATCTCGGCTCTCCTCATCCAGCTCCGTCGGATGAGTGCGGGCGTGAAATCGATCTATCGGTTGTTGGTCGCCTCCAATCCGCCTCACTTTCACCGACTGGCAACTGCTGTCCCTCTTCTAACTACCACCGCCACCGTCTCGACGGAGCCCTGACCACGCTCCTATGCCCTGCTCTGCTCCGCCTCGCAAGCGACGGTGCCAGTGCCAGCGGTGGCATGGACAGGTGGCAGGAGAGGTGGTAAAAGGTGGTGTCAGCGGTGGGATTCGAACCCACGCCCTCATCAGAGGACCAGAATTCCCAGAAAGTGTTTCCACTTGAGTCTGGCGCCTTAGACCGCTCGGCCACACTGACCGTGTCAGTCGCCTCCACTACCCCATCCATCCACCCAACTGCCACATCCACTCTCACATTCACATATCCCACGCGCTTGCATGTCTCTACCACCCACTACTCCTCCCTCCCACTCTTCGCCTTATACCCCACTCCACTCCACTCCACCCGATCCAACCTCTCCAGCCTCGCATTCGGCAACTCGAAGGAGGCGGCGAGTGGGAGCGGCGGCGGCGGCGGCGGCGGCGGCGGCGGCGTTGGTGGTGGTGGCAATGACCGCAGCGAGGAGGTGGCCATTGGGGAGGGGAGGGTATGGGGTGGGTGGATGCAGTGGGTGTAGTGAGTGTAGTGGAGCAGAACGCTGTAGCGCTAGTAGTGTAGTGGCATCATGCATGCCTCCCACGCATGCGACCCGGGTTCGAATCCCGGCTAGCGCACTTATTACTTCTTTGCTCCTCCTCCTCCTCCTCCTCCTCCCCCCCAACCTTCATTTTCTCCTCTCTTCTCTTCCACACGCCTACACCTCCTCTCCCCTCCCTTCCCCGTGTCCATCCCGCCTCCAGTACAGTTGCACACCAATGGCATCCCAACTAACCGTATTGGCATGTGCCATTGTCATTGCCTCCCTTAGCATAGTTGCTGAAATTCGCAACCACGACGAGAGCATTTGCCAGTGCTTCTCCGTACGGTCACGCAGATGCTTAGGGTAGAAAGGAGGGTGGATGGGTGGATGGGTGGATGGGTGGAAGGGTGGAGGGGTGGAGGAGAGCAGCAGGAGGAGAAATGCGGTCAGTTGAGGATGTGAAAAGTGGAAGAGGAGGGGCGTCGAGGGCCGTCGGAAGGTGGAGGTGGGGCGGTAGGAAGGTGGGGATGTAGCTCAGTGGTAGAGCGCTCGCTTTGCATGCGAGAGGCCCCGGGTTCGATCCCCGGCATCTCCATGTCGCCACGCTCTTTGCACGCAGTCCTTGATGCGCGATGCGTGTGCATTGCCTCTTGACTCGCCTCTTCGGGTGGAAGGCTGTGTCACGCGATGTGTGTTTGGAGGTCAGCGCCAGGCGGTGCCGTGTTCTTGCATATGAAGTTCGGAGTGGAGGCGGCTTACGTGGCTCAGTGCAGTGATTTGTTCTGTTTAAAGTGAGTTTTGGCACCACCCATCAAATCTACCTGACGCACGTGGGACAGGGTAGGGAGGGAGAGAGGGAGGAGGAGGGGGAGGGTGGAGTGGTAGGAGAGGCGAGGCTCACGGCTCGGTGGTGTAGTGGTTATCACGTCTGCTTTACACGCAGAAGGTCCCCGGTTCGAACCCGGGTCGAGTCACCTTTGCACCTCCCCCCTCCCCACTTTCGTGCGCCACTCCTACCCTCTTCTCAACTGTGGTCGACTCTATCCTCCACTTTCATAATGACTGCAGCACCTGCATGTGATGCGTCAGTCAAGTGCACTGAGGTGGCTGAGTTTGCAGTGGTCGCTGTTAACGTTGATGATGCTTTGGGTCAATTGTGTAGTTGTGCAAAGTGCATTGCCACCGCGACCAATAGCGCCAATGAGACGGTGAGAGGTGTGTGCGAAACGAAAGAAACGAAAGAAACGAAAGGGGCTGAGAGAGAAGGGGTGGATTGGAGCAGAGTAGAGCAGGAACGGTGCGAGGAGAGGGCACGCAAATGCAGAGTGAGCGCGGTGCCAACACCCGCACCCGCTTGCTGCTTCCCTGCTGCCCTCGGAGAGAATCGAACTCTCGACCCCTGGTTTACGAGACCAGTGCTCTAACCCCTGAGCTACGAAGGCGTCGCGTCTCCCACTCTCAAACCCCAGCCCTGGCCTCCACCGCCATGTCCCTCCCTCTTCACCACACTCACCCACACACCCACCCCACCATCGCACGCGTCTGCACTGCACTGCACTGCACTGCACTGCACTGCACTCGCCTTCAACCAACACTCACCTCGTGTTCAACATTTCATGCCTTCCCTCACCCACGCCTCACCATCGCCACGGCCGTCAACACATCACAATGGTGTCAGCCAGCTTGCCTGCCTAGCCGTGGGAATGTAGGCATACATGCATCAACGTGGAAGTGAGTTGGGGACCACAAAGTGGCGGGTGAGAGTGGTTGGTGTTTGGGTATGGCGTGGCGGGACGCGACGCGGACGCGCGCGCGCGGGGAGGGGGATGTAGCTCAGTGGTAGAGCGCTCGCTTCGCATGCGAGAGGCCCCGGGTTCGATCCCCGGCATCTCCACAATCCTCCACGATCACCACACCGTTGTGCTGTGCGTTGTGTGGTGTTGTGGTGTCGCTCCCTGTGTGTCCGCCACCCCTCGTGATTGCGCACTTTCTCCCCTCTTCCGTCCTCGTCCCCCAGTAGGGTGGGTGGGGTGTGGGGTGCAATCTCGCAATCTCGGCTCTCCTCATCCAGCTCCGTCGGATGAGTGCGGGCGTGAAATCGATCTATCGGTTGTTGGTCGCCTCCAATCCGCCTCACTTTCACCGACTGGCAACTGCTGTCCCTCTTCTAACTACCACCGCCACCGTCTCGACGGAGCCCTGACCACGCTCCTATGCCCTGCTCTGCTCCGCCTCGCAAGCGACGGTGCCAGTGCCAGCGGTGGCATGGACAGGTGGCAGGAGAGGTGGTAAAAGGTGGTGTCAGCGGTGGGATTCGAACCCACGCCCTCATCAGAGGACCAGAATTCCCAGAAAGTGTTTCCACTTGAGTCTGGCGCCTTAGACCGCTCGGCCACACTGACCGTGTCAGTCGCCTCCACTACCCCATCCATCCACCCAACTGCCACATCCACTCTCACATTCACATATCCCACGCGCTTGCATGTCTCTACCACCCACTACTCCTCCCTCCCACTCTTCGCCTTATACCCCACTCCACTCCACTCCACCCGATCCAACCTCTCCAGCCTCGCATTCGGCAACTCGAAGGAGGCGGCGAGTGGGAGCGGCGGCGGCGGCGGCGGCGGCGGCGTTGGTGGTGGTGGCAATGACCGCAGCGAGGAGGTGGCCATTGGGGAGGGGAGGGTATGGGGTGGGTGGATGCAGTGGGTGTAGTGAGTGTAGTGGAGCAGAACGCTGTAGCGCTAGTAGTGTAGTGGCATCATGCATGCCTCCCACGCATGCGACCCGGGTTCGAATCCCGGCTAGCGCACTTATTACTTCTTTGCTCCTCCTCCTCCTCCTCCTCCTCCTCCTCCCCCAACCTTCATTTTCTCCTCTCTTCTCTTCCACACGCCTACACCTCCTCTCCCCTCCCTTCCCCGTGTCCATCCCGCCTCCAGTACAGTTGCACACCAATGGCATCCCAACTAACCGTATTGGCATGTGCCATTGTCATTGCCTCCCTTAGCATAGTTGCTGAAATTCGCAACCACGACGAGAGTATTTGCCAGTGCTTCTCCGTACGGTCACGCAGATGCTTAGGGTAGAAAGGAGGGTGGATGGGTGGAAGGGTGGAGGGGTGGAGGAGAGCAGCAGGAGGAGAAATGCGGTCAGTTGAGGATGTGAAAAGTGGAAGAGGAGGGGCGTCGAGGGCCGTCGGAAGGTGGAGGTGGGGCGGTAGGAAGGTGGGGATGTAGCTCAGTGGTAGAGCGCTCGCTTTGCATGCGAGAGGCCCCGGGTTCGATCCCCGGCATCTCCATGTCGCCACGCTCTTTGCACGCAGTCCTTGATGCGCGATGCGTGTGCATTGCCTCTTGACTCGCCTCTTCGGGTGGAAGGCTGTGTCACGCGATGTGTGTTTGGAGGTCAGCGCCAGGCGGTGCCGTGTTCTTGCATATGAAGTTCGGAGTGGAGGCGGCTTACGTGGCTCAGTGCAGTGATTTGTTCTGTTTAAAGTGAGTTTTGGCACCACCCATCAAATCTACCTGACGCACGTGGGACAGGGTAGGGAGGGAGAGAGGGAGGAGGAGGGGGAGGGTGGAGTGGTAGGAGAGGCGAGGCTCACGGCTCGGTGGTGTAGTGGTTATCACGTCTGCTTTACACGCAGAAGGTCCCCGGTTCGAACCCGGGTCGAGTCACCTTTGCACCTCCCCCCTCCCCACTTTCGTGCGCCACTCCTACCCTCTTCTCAACTGTGGTCGACTCTATCCTCCACTTTCATAATGACTGCAGCACCTGCATGTGATGCGTCAGTCAAGTGCACTGAGGTGGCTGAGTTTGCAGTGGTCGCTGTTAACGTTGATGATGCTTTGGGTCAATTGTGTAGTTGTGCAAAGTGCATTGCCACCGCGACCAATAGCGCCAATGAGACGGTGAGAGGTGTGTGCGAAACGAAAGAAACGAAAGAAACGAAAGGGGCTGAGAGAGAAGGGGTGGATTGGAGCAGAGTAGAGCAGGAACGGTGCGAGGAGAGGGCACGCAAATGCAGAGTGAGCGCGGTGCCAACACCCGCACCCGCTTGCTGCTTCCCTGCTGCCCTCGGAGAGAATCGAACTCTCGACCCCTGGTTTACGAGACCAGTGCTCTAACCCCTGAGCTACGAAGGCGTCGCGTCGCTCCCACTCTCAAACCCCAGCCCTGGCCTCCACCGCCATGTCCCTCCCTCTTCACCACACTCACCCACACACCCACCCCACCATCGCACGCGTCTGCACTGCACTGCACTGCACTGCACTGCACTCGCCTTCAACCAACACTCACCTCGTGTTCAACATTTCATGCCTTCCCTCACCCACGCCTCACCATCGCCACGGCCGTCAACACATCACAATGGTGTCAGCCAGCTTGCCTGCCTAGCCGTGGGAATGTAGGCATACATGCATCAACGTGGAAGTGAGTTGGGGACCACAAAGTGGCGGGTGAGAGTGGTTGGTGTTTGGGTATGGCGTGGCGGGACGCGACGCGGACGCGCGCGCGGCGGGGAGGGGGATGTAGCTCAGTGGTAGAGCGCTCGCTTCGCATGCGAGAGGCCCCGGGTTCGATCCCCGGCATCTCCACAATCCTCCACGATCACCACACCGTTGTGCTGTGCGTTGTGTGGTGTTGTGGTGTCGCTCCCTGTGTGTCCGCCACCCCTCGTGATTGCGCACTTTCTCCCCTCTTCCGTCCTCGTCCCCCAGTAGGGTGGGTGGGGTGTGGGGTGCAATCTCGCAATCTCGGCTCTCCTCATCCAGCTCCGTCGGATGAGTGCGGGCGTGAAATCGATCTATCGGTTGTTGGTCGCCTCCAATCCGCCTCACTTTCACCGACTGGCAACTGCTGTCCCTCTTCTAACTACCACCGCCACCGTCTCGACGGAGCCCTGACCACGCTCCTATGCCCTGCTCTGCTCCGCCTCGCAAGCGACGGTGCCAGTGCCAGCGGTGGCATGGACAGGTGGCAGGAGAGGTGGTAAAAGGTGGTGTCAGCGGTGGGATTCGAACCCACGCCCTCATCAGAGGACCAGAATTCCCAGAAAGTGTTTCCACTTGAGTCTGGCGCCTTAGACCGCTCGGCCACACTGACCGTGTCAGTCGCCTCCACTACCCCATCCATCCACCCAACTGCCACATCCACTCTCACATTCACATATCCCACGCGCTTGCATGTCTCTACCACCCACTACTCCTCCCTCCCACTCTTCGCCTTATACCCCACTCCACTCCACTCCACCCGATCCAACCTCTCCAGCCTCGCATTCGGCAACTCGAAGGAGGCGGCGAGTGGGAGCGGCGGCGGCGGCGGCGGCGGCGGCGGCGGCGTTGGTGGTGGTGGCAATGACCGCAGCGAGGAGGTGGCCATTGGGGAGGGGAGGGTATGGGGTGGGTGGATGCAGTGGGTGTAGTGAGTGTAGTGGAGCAGAACGCTGTAGCGCTAGTAGTGTAGTGGCATCATGCATGCCTCCCACGCATGCGACCCGGGTTCGAATCCCGGCTAGCGCACTTATTACTTCTTTGCTCCTCCTCCTCCTCCTCCTCCTCCTCCTCCCCAACCTTCATTTTCTCCTCTCTTCTCTTCCACACGCCTACACCTCCTCTCCCCTCCCTTCCCCGTGTCCATCCCGCCTCCAGTACAGTTGCACACCAATGGCATCCCAACTAACCGTATTGGCATGTGCCATTGTCATTGCCTCCCTTAGCATAGTTGCTGAAATTCGCAACCACGACGAGAGTATTTGCCAGTGCTTCTCCGTACGGTCACGCAGATGCTTAGGGTAGAAAGGAGGGTGGATGGGTGGAAGGGTGGAGGGGTGGAGGAGAGCAGCAGGAGGAGAAATGCGGTCAGTTGAGGATGTGAAAAGTGGAAGAGGAGGGGCGTCGAGGGCCGTCGGAAGGTGGAGGTGGGGCGGTAGGAAGGTGGGGATGTAGCTCAGTGGTAGAGCGCTCGCTTTGCATGCGAGAGGCCCCGGGTTCGATCCCCGGCATCTCCATGTCGCCACGCTCTTTGCACGCAGTCCTTGATGCGCGATGCGTGTGCATTGCCTCTTGACTCGCCTCTTCGGGTGGAAGGCTGTGTCACGCGATGTGTGTTTGGAGGTCAGCGCCAGGCGGTGCCGTGTTCTTGCATATGAAGTTCGGAGTGGAGGCGGCTTACGTGGCTCAGTGCAGTGATTTGTTCTGTTTAAAGTGAGTTTTGGCACCACCCATCAAATCTACCTGACGCACGTGGGACAGGGTAGGGAGGGAGAGAGGAGGAGGAGGGGAGGGTGGAGTGGTAGGAGAGGCGAGGCTCACGGCTCGGTGGTGTAGTGGTTATCACGTCTGCTTTACACGCAGAAGGTCCCCGGTTCGAACCCGGGTCGAGTCACCTTTGCACCTCCCCCTCCCCACTTTCGTGCGCCACTCCTACCCTCTTCTCAACTGTGGTCGACTCTATCCTCCACTTTCATAATGACTGCAGCACCTGCATGTGATGCGTCAGTCAAGTGCACTGAGGTGGCTGAGTTTGCAGTGGTCGCTGTTAACGTTGATGATGCTTTGGGTCAATTGTGTAGTTGTGCAAAGTGCATTGCCACCGCGACCAATAGCGCCAATGAGACGGTGAGAGGTGTGTGCGAAACGAAAGAAACGAAAGGGGCTGAGAGAGAAGGGGTGGATTGGAGCAGAGTAGAGCAGGAACGGTGCGAGGAGAGGGCACGCAAATGCAGAGTGAGCGCGGTGCCAACACCCGCACCCGCTTGCTGCTTCCCTGCTGCCCTCGGAGAGAATCGAACTCTCGACCCCTGGTTTACGAGACCAGTGCTCTAACCCCTGAGCTACGAAGGCGTCGCGTCGTCTCCCACTCTCAAACCCCAGCCCTGGCCTCCACCGCCATGTCCCTCCCTCTTCACCACACTCACCCACACACCCACCCCACCATCGCACGCTCTGCACTGCACTGCACTGCACTGCACTGCACTCGCCTTCAACCAACACTCACCTCGTGTTCAACATTTCATGCCTTCCCTCACCCACGCCTCACCATCGCCACGGCCGTCAACACATCACAATGGTGTCAGCCAGCTTGCCTGCCTAGCCGTGGGAATGTAGGCATACATGCATCAACGTGGAAGTGAGTTGGGGACCACAAAGTGGCGGGTGAGAGTGGTTGGTGTTTGGGTATGGCGTGGCGGACGCGACGCGGACGCGCGCGCGCGGGGAGGGGGATGTAGCTCAGTGGTAGAGCGCTCGCTTCGCATGCGAGAGGCCCCGGGTTCGATCCCCGGCATCTCCACAATCCTCCACGATCACCACACCGTTGTGCTGTGCGTTGTGTGGTGTTGTGGTGTCGCTCCCTGTGTGTCCGCCACCCCTCGTGATTGCGCACTTTCTCCCCTCTTCCGTCCTCGTCCCCCAGTAGGGTGGGTGGGGTGTGGGGTGCAATCTCGCAATCTCGGCTCTCCTCATCCAGCTCCGTCGGATGAGTGCGGGCGTGAAATCGATCTATCGGTTGTTGGTCGCCTCCAATCCGCCTCACTTTCACCGACTGGCAACTGCTGTCCCTCTTCTAACTACCACCGCCACCGTCTCGACGGAGCCCTGACCACGCTCCTATGCCCTGCTCTGCTCCGCCTCGCAAGCGACGGTGCCAGTGCCAGCGGTGGCATGGACAGGTGGCAGGAGAGGTGGTAAAAGGTGGTGTCAGCGGTGGGATTCGAACCCACGCCCTCATCAGAGGACCAGAATTCCCAGAAAGTGTTTCCACTTGAGTCTGGCGCCTTAGACCGCTCGGCCACACTGACCGTGTCAGTCGCCTCCACTACCCCATCCATCCACCCAACTGCCACATCCACTCTCACATTCACATATCCCACGCGCTTGCATGTCTCTACCACCCACTACTCCTCCCTCCCACTCTTCGCCTTATACCCCACTCCACTCCACTCCACCCGATCCAACCTCTCCAGCCTCGCATTCGGCAACTCGAAGGAGGCGGCGAGTGGGAGCGGCGGCGGCGGCGGCGTGGTGGTGGCAATGACCGCAGCGAGGAGGTGGCCATTGGGGAGGGGAGGGTATGGGGTGGGTGGATGCAGTGGTGTAGTGAGTGTAGTGGAGCAGAACGCTGTAGCGCTAGTAGTGTAGTGGCATCATGCATGCCTCCCACGCATGCGACCCGGGTTCGAATCCCGGCTAGCGCACTTATTACTTCTTTGCTCCTCCTCCTCCTCCTCCTCCTCCTCCTCCTCCCAACCTTCATTTTCTCCTCTCTTCTCTTCCACACGCCTACACCTCCTCTCCCCTCCCTTCCCCGTGTCCATCCCGCCTCCAGTACAGTTGCACACCAATGGCATCCCAACTAACCGTATTGGCATGTGCCATTGTCATTGCCTCCCTTAGCATAGTTGCTGAAATTCGCAACCACGACGAGAGTATTTGCCAGTGCTTCTCCGTACGGTCACGCAGATGCTTAGGGTAGAAAGGAGGGTGGATGGGTGGAAGGGTGGAGGGGTGGAGGAGAGCAGCAGGAGGAGAAATGCGGTCAGTTGAGGATGTGAAAAGTGGAAGAGGAGGGCGTCGAGGGCCGTCGGAAGGTGGAGGTGGGGCGGTAGGAAGGTGGGGATGTAGCTCAGTGGTAGAGCGCTCGCTTTGCATGCGAGAGGCCCCGGGTTCGATCCCCGGCATCTCCATGTCGCCACGCTCTTTGCACGCAGTCCTTGATGCGCGATGCGTGTGCATTGCCTCTTGACTCGCCTCTTCGGTGGAAGGCTGTGTCACGCGATGTGTGTTTGGAGGTCAGCGCCAGGCGGTGCCGTGTTCTTGCATATGAAGTTCGGAGTGGAGGCGGCTTACGTGGCTCAGTGCAGTGATTTGTTCTGTTTAAAGTGAGTTTTGGCACCACCCATCAAATCTACCTGACGCACGTGGGACAGGGTAGGGAGAGAGGGAGGAGGAGGGGGAGGGTGGAGTGGTAGGAGAGGCGAGGCTCACGGCTCGGTGGTGTAGTGGTTATCACGTCTGCTTTACACGCAGAAGGTCCCCGGTTCGAACCCGGGTCGAGTCACCTTTGCACCTCCCCCCTCCCCACTTTCGTGCGCCACTCCTACCCTCTTCTCAACTGTGGTCGACTCTATCCTCCACTTTCATAATGACTGCAGCACCTGCATGTGATGCGTCAGTCAAGTGCACTGAGGTGGCTGAGTTTGCAGTGGTCGCTGTTAACGTTGATGATGCTTTGGGTCAATTGTGTAGTTGTGCAAAGTGCATTGCCACCGCGACCAATAGCGCCAATGAGACGGTGAGAGGTGTGTGCGAAACGAAAGAAACGAAAGAAACGAAAGGGGCTGAGAGAGAAGGGGTGGATTGGAGCAGAGTAGAGCAGGAACGGTGCGAGGAGAGGGCACGCAAATGCAGAGTGAGCGCGGTGCCAACACCCGCACCCGCTTGCTGCTTCCCTGCTGCCCTCGGAGAGAATCGAACTCTCGACCCCTGGTTTACGAGACCAGTGCTCTAACCCCTGAGCTACGAAGGCGTCGCGTCGTCTCCCACTCTCAAACCCCAGCCCTGGCCTCCACCGCCATGTCCCTCCCTCTTCACCACACTCACCCACACACCCACCCCACCATCGCACGCGTCTGCACTGCACTGCACTGCACTGCACTGCACTGCACTCGCCTTCAACCAACACTCACCTCGTGTTCAACATTTCATGCCTTCCCTCACCCACGCCTCACCATCGCCACGGCCGTCAACACATCACAATGGTGTCAGCCAGCTTGCCTGCCTAGCCGTGGGAATGTAGGCATACATGCATCAACGTGGAAGTGAGTTGGGGACCACAAAGTGGCGGGTGAGAGTGGTTGGTGTTTGGGTATGGCGTGGCGGGACGCGACGCGGACGCGCGCGCGCGGGAGGGGGATGTAGCTCAGTGGTAGAGCGCTCGCTTCGCATGCGAGAGGCCCCGGGTTCGATCCCCGGCATCTCCACAATCCTCCACGATCACCACACCGTTGTGCTGTGCGTTGTGTGGTGTTGTGGTGTCGCTCCCTGTGTGTCCGCCACCCCTCGTGATTGCGCACTTTCTCCCCTCTTCCGTCCTCGTCCCCCAGTAGGGTGGGTGGGGTGTGGGGTGCAATCTCGCAATCTCGGCTCTCCTCATCCAGCTCCGTCGGATGAGTGCGGGCGTGAAATCGATCTATCGGTTGTTGGTCGCCTCCAATCCGCCTCACTTTCACCGACTGGCAACTGCTGTCCCTCTTCTAACTACCACCGCCACCGTCTCGACGGAGCCCTGACCACGCTCCTATGCCCTGCTCTGCTCCGCCTCGCAAGCGACGGTGCCAGTGCCAGCGGTGGCATGGACAGGTGGCAGGAGAGGTGGTAAAAGGTGGTGTCAGCGGTGGGATTCGAACCCACGCCCTCATCAGAGGACCAGAATTCCCAGAAAGTGTTTCCACTTGAGTCTGGCGCCTTAGACCGCTCGGCCACACTGACCGTGTCAGTCGCCTCCACTACCCCATCCATCCACCCAACTGCCACATCCACTCTCACATTCACATATCCCACGCGCTTGCATGTCTCTACCACCCACTACTCCTCCCTCCCACTCTTCGCCTTATACCCCACTCCACTCCACTCCACCCGATCCAACCTCTCCAGCCTCGCATTCGGCAACTCGAAGGAGGCGGCGAGTGGGAGCGGCGGCGGCGGCGGCGGCGGCGGCGGCGTTGGTGGTGGTGGCAATGACCGCAGCGAGGAGGTGGCCATTGGGGAGGGGAGGGTATGGGGTGGGTGGATGCAGTGGGTGTAGTGAGTGTAGTGGAGCAGAACGCTGTAGCGCTAGTAGTGTAGTGGCATCATGCATGCCTCCCACGCATGCGACCCGGGTTCGAATCCCGGCTAGCGCACTTATTACTTCTTTGCTCCTCCTCCTCCCTCCTCCTCCTCCTCCTCCCCAACCTTCATTTTCTCCTCTTCTCTTCCACACGCCTACACCTCCTCTCCCCTCCCTTCCCCGTGTCCATCCCGCCTCCAGTACAGTTGCACACCAATGGCATCCCAACTAACCGTATTGGCATGTGCCATTGTCATTGCCTCCCTTAGCATAGTTGCTGAAATTCGCAACCACGACGAGAGTATTTGCCAGTGCTTCTCCGTACGGTCACGCAGATGCTTAGGGTAGAAAGGAGGGTGGATGGGTGGAAGGGTGGAGGGGTGGAGGAGAGCAGCAGGAGGAGAAATGCGGTCAGTCGAGGATGTGAAAAGTGGAAGAGGAGGGGCGTCGAGGGCCGTCGGAAGGTGGAGGTGGGGCGGTAGGAAGGTGGGATGTAGCTCAGTGGTAGAGCGCTCGCTTTGCATGCGAGAGGCCCCGGGTTCGATCCCCGGCATCTCCATGTCGCCACGCTCTTTGCACGCAGTCCTTGATGCGCGATGCGTGTGCATTGCCTCTTGACTCGCCTCTTCGGGTGGAAGGCTGTGTCACGCGATGTGTGTTTGGAGGTCAGCGCCAGGCGGTGCCGTGTTCTTGCATATGAAGTTCGGAGTGGAGGCGGCTTACGTGGCTCAGTGCAGTGATTTGTTCTGTTTAAAGTGAGTTTTGGCACCACCCATCAAATCTACCTGACGCACGTGGGACAGGGTAGGGAGGGAGAGAGGGAGGAGGAGGGGAGGGTGGAGTGGTAGGAGAGGCGAGGCTCACGGCTCGGTGGTGTAGTGGTTATCACGTCTGCTTTACACGCAGAAGGTCCCCGGTTCGAACCCGGGTCGAGTCACCTTTGCACCTCCCCCCTCCCCACTTTCGTGCGCCACTCCTACCCTCTTCTCAACTGTGGTCGACTCTATCCTCCACTTTCATAATGACTGCAGCACCTGCATGTGATGCGTCAGTCAAGTGCACTGAGGTGGCTGAGTTTGCAGTGGTCGCTGTTAACGTTGATGATGCTTTGGGTCAATTGTGTAGTTGTGCAAAGTGCATTGCCACCGCGACCAATAGCGCCAATGAGACGGTGAGAGGTGTGTGCGAAACGAAAGAAACGAAAGAAACGAAAGGGGCTGAGAGAGAAGGGGTGGATTGGAGCAGAGTAGAGCAGGAACGGTGCGAGGAGAGGGCACGCAAATGCAGAGTGAGCGCGGTGCCAACACCCGCACCCGCTTGCTGCTTCCCTGCTGCCCTCGGAGAGAATCGAACTCTCGACCCCTGGTTTACGAGACCAGTGCTCTAACCCCTGAGCTACGAAGGCGTCGCGTCGTCTCCCACTCTCAAACCCCAGCCCTGGCCTCCACCGCCATGTCCCTCCCTCTTCACCACACTCACCCACACACCCACCCCACCATCGCACGCGTCTGCACTGCACTGCACTGCACTGCACTGCACTGCACTGCACTCGCCTTCAACCAACACTCACCTCGTGTTCAACATTTCATGCCTTCCCTCACCCACGCCTCACCATCGCCACGGCCGTCAACACATCACAATGGTGTCAGCCAGCTTGCCTGCCTAGCCGTGGGAATGTAGGCATACATGCATCAACGTGGAAGTGAGTTGGGGACCACAAAGTGGCGGGTGAGAGTGGTTGGTGTTTGGGTATGGCGTGGCGGGACGCGACGCGGACGCGCGCGCGGCGGGGAGGGGGATGTAGCTCAGTGGTAGAGCGCTCGCTTCGCATGCGAGAGGCCCCGGGTTCGATCCCCGGCATCTCCACAATCCTCCACGATCACCACACCGTTGTGCTGTGCGTTGTGTGGTGTTGTGGTGTCGCTCCCTGTGTGTCCGCCACCCCTCGTGATTGCGCACTTTCTCCCCTCTTCCGTCCTCGTCCCCCAGTAGGGTGGGTGGGGTGTGGGTGCAATCTCGCAATCTCGGCTCTCCTCATCCAGCTCCGTCGGATGAGTGCGGGCGTGAAATCGATCTATCGGTTGTTGGTCGCCTCCAATCCGCCTCACTTTCACCGACTGGCAACTGCTGTCCCTCTTCTAACTACCACCGCCACCGTCTCGACGGAGCCCTGACCACGCTCCTATGCCCTGCTCTGCTCCGCCTCGCAAGCGACGGTGCCAGTGCCAGCGGTGGCATGGACAGGTGGCAGGAGAGGTGGTAAAAGGTGGTGTCAGCGGTGGGATTCGAACCCACGCCCTCATCAGAGGACCAGAATTCCCAGAAAGTGTTTCCACTTGAGTCTGGCGCCTTAGACCGCTCGGCCACACTGACCGTGTCAGTCGCCTCCACTACCCCATCCATCCACCCAACTGCCACATCCACTCTCACATTCACATATCCCACGCGCTTGCATGTCTCTACCACCCACTACTCCTCCCTCCCACTCTTCGCCTTATACCCCACTCCACTCCACTCCACCCGATCCAACCTCTCCAGCCTCGCATTCGGCAACTCGAAGGAGGCGGCGAGTGGGAGCGGCGGCGGCGGCGGCGGCGGCGGCGGCGGCGTTGGTGGTGGTGGCAATGACCGCAGCGAGGAGGTGGCCATTGGGGAGGGGAGGGTATGGGGTGGGTGGATGCAGTGGGTGTAGTGAGTGTAGTGGAGCAGAACGCTGTAGCGCTAGTAGTGTAGTGGCATCATGCATGCCTCCCACGCATGCGACCCGGGTTCGAATCCCGGCTAGCGCACTTATTACTTCTTTGCTCCTCCTCCTCCTCCTCCTCCTCCTCCTCCCCAACCTTCATTTTCTCCTCTCTTCTCTTCCACACGCCTACACCTCCTCTCCCCTCCCTTCCCCGTGTCCATCCCGCCTCCAGTACAGTTGCACACCAATGGCATCCCAACTAACCGTATTGGCATGTGCCATTGTCATTGCCTCCCTTAGCATAGTTGCTGAAATTCGCAACCACGACGAGAGTATTTGCCAGTGCTTCTCCGTACGGTCACGCAGATGCTTAGGGTAGAAAGGAGGGTGGATGGGTGGAAGGGTGGAGGGGTGGAGGAGAGCAGCAGGAGGAGAAATGCGGTCAGTTGAGGATGTGAAAAGTGGAAGAGGAGGGGCGTCGAGGGCCGTCGGAAGGTGGAGGTGGGGCGGTAGGAAGGTGGGGATGTAGCTCAGTGGTAGAGCGCTCGCTTTGCATGCGAGAGGCCCCGGGTTCGATCCCCGGCATCTCCATGTCGCCACGCTCTTTGCACGCAGTCCTTGATGCGCGATGCGTGTGCATTGCCTCTTGACTCGCCTCTTCGGGTGGAAGGCTGTGTCACGCGATGTGTGTTTGGAGGTCAGCGCCAGGCGGTGCCGTGTTCTTGCATATGAAGTTCGGAGTGGAGGCGGCTTACGTGGCTCAGTGCAGTGATTTGTTCTGTTTAAAGTGAGTTTTGGCACCACCCATCAAATCTACCTGACGCACGTGGGACAGGGTAGGGAGGGAGAGAGGGGAGGAGGAGGGTGGAGTGGTAGGAGAGGCGAGGCTCACGGCTCGGTGGTGTAGTGGTTATCACGTCTGCTTTACACGCAGAAGGTCCCCGGTTCGAACCCGGGTCGAGTCACCTTTGCACCTCCCCCCTCCCCACTTTCGTGCGCCACTCCTACCCTCTTCTCAACTGTGGTCGACTCTATCCTCCACTTTCATAATGACTGCAGCACCTGCATGTGATGCGTCAGTCAAGTGCACTGAGGTGGCTGAGTTTGCAGTGGTCGCTGTTAACGTTGATGATGCTTTGGGTCAATTGTGTAGTTGTGCAAAGTGCATTGCCACCGCGACCAATAGCGCCAATGAGACGGTGAGAGGTGTGTGCGAAACGAAAGAAACGAAAGAAACGAAAGGGGCTGAGAGAGAAGGGGTGGATTGGAGCAGAGTAGAGCAGGAACGGTGCGAGGAGAGGGCACGCAAATGCAGAGTGAGCGCGGTGCCAACACCCGCACCCGCTTGCTGCTTCCCTGCTGCCCTCGGAGAGAATCGAACTCTCGACCCCTGGTTTACGAGACCAGTGCTCTAACCCCTGAGCTACGAAGGCGTCGCGTCGTCTCCCACTCTCAAACCCCAGCCCTGGCCTCCACCGCCATGTCCCTCCCTCTTCACCACACTCACCCACACACCCACCCCACCATCGCACGCGTCTGCACTGCACTGCACTGCACTGCACTGCACTGCACTCGCCTTCAACCAACACTCACCTCGTGTTCAACATTTCATGCCTTCCCTCACCCACGCCTCACCATCGCCACGGCCGTCAACACATCACAATGGTGTCAGCCAGCTTGCCTGCCTAGCCGTGGGAATGTAGGCATACATGCATCAACGTGGAAGTGAGTTGGGGACCACAAAGTGGCGGGTGAGAGTGGTTGGTGTTTGGGTATGGCGTGGCGGGACGCGACGCGGACGCGCGCGCGGGAGGGGGATGTAGCTCAGTAGAGCGCTCGCTTCGCATGCGAGAGGCCCCGGGTTCGATCCCCGGCATCTCCACAATCCTCCACGATCACCACACCGTTGTGCTGTGCGTTGTGTGGTGTTGTGGTGTCGCTCCCTGTGTGTCCGCCACCCCTCGTGATTGCGCACTTTCTCCCCTCTTCCGTCCTCGTCCCCCAGTAGGGTGGGGGGTGTGGGGTGCAATCTCGCAATCTCGGCTCTCCTCATCCAGCTCCGTCGGATGAGTGCGGGCGTGAAATCGATCTATCGGTTGTTGGTCGCCTCCAATCCGCCTCACTTTCACCGACTGGCAACTGCTGTCCCTCTTCTAACTACCACCGCCACCGTCTCGACGGAGCCCTGACCACGCTCCTATGCCCTGCTCTGCTCCGCCTCGCAAGCGACGGTGCCAGTGCCAGCGTATGGACAGGTGGCAGGAGAGGTGGTAAAAGGTGTGTCAGCGGTGGGATTCGAACCCACCCTCATCAGAGGACCAGAATTCCCAGAAAGTGTTTCCACTTGAGTCTGGCGCCTTAGACCGCTCGGCCACACTGACCGTGTCAGTCGCCTCCACTACCCCATCCATCACCCAACTGCCACATCCACTCTCACATTCACATATCCCACGCGCTTGCATGTCTCTACCACCCACTACTCCTCCCTCCCACTCTTCGCCTTATACCCCACTCCACTCCACTCCACCCGATCCAACCTCTCCAGCCTCGCATTCGGCAACTCGAAGGAGGCGGCGAGTGGGACGGCGGCGGCGGCGGGCGGCGGCGGCGGCGTTGGTGTGGTGGCAATGACCGCAGCGAGGAGGTGGCCATTGGGAGGGGAGGGTATGGGGTGGGTGGATGCAGTGGGTGTAGTGAGTGTAGTGGAGCAGAACGCTGTAGCGCTAGTAGTGTAGTGGCATCATGCATGCCCACGCATGCGACCCGGGTTCGAATCCCGGCTAGCGCACTTATTACTTCTTCTCCTCCTCCTCTCCCTCCTCCTCCTCTCCTCCCAACCTTCATTTTCTCCTCTCTTCTCTTCCACACGCCTAACACCTCTCCCCTCCCTTCCCCGTGTCCATCCCGCCTCCAGTACAGTTGCACACCAATGGCATCCCAACTAACCGTATTGGCATGTGCCATTGTCATTGCCTCCCTTAGCATAGTTGCTGAAATTCGCAACCACGACGAGAGTATTTGCCAGTGCTTCTCCGTACGGTCACGCAGATGCTTAGGGTAGAAAGGAGGGTGGATGGGTGGAAGGGTGGAGGGTGGAGGAGAGCAGCAGGAGGAGAAATGCGGTCAGTGAGGATGTGAAAAGTGGAAGAGGAGGGGCGTCGAGGGCCGTCGGAAGGTGGAGGTGGGGCGGTAGGAAGGGGATGTAGCTCAGTGGTAGAGCGCTCGCTTTGCATGCGAGAGGCCCCGGGTTCGATCCCCGGCATCTCCATGTCGCCACGCTCTTTGCACGCAGTCCTTGATGCGCGATGCGTGTGCATTGCCTCTTGACTCGCCTCTTCGGGTGGAAGGCTGTGTCACGCGATGTGTGTTTGGAGGTCAGCGCCAGGCGGTGCCGTGTTCTTGCATATGAAGTTCGGAGTGGAGGCGGCTTACGTGGCTCAGTGCAGTGATTTGTTCTGTTTAAAGTGAGTTTTGGCACCACCCATCAAATCTACCTGACGCACGTGGGACAGGGTAGGGAGGGAGAGAGGGAGGAGGAGGGTGGAGTGGTAGGAGAGGCGAGGCTCACGGCTCGGTGGTGTAGTGGTTATCACGTCTGCTTTACACGCAGAAGGTCCCCGGTTCGAACCCGGGTCGAGTCACCTTTGCACCTCCCCCCTCCCCACTTTCGTGCGCCACTCCTACCTCTTCTCAACTGTGGTCGACTCTATCCTCCACTTTCATAATGACTGCAGCACCTGCATGTGATGCGTCAGTCAAGTGCACTGAGGTGGCTGAGTTTGCAGTGGTCGCTGTTAACGTTGATGATGCTTTGGGTCAATTGTGTAGTTGTGCAAAGTGCATTGCCACCGCGACCAATAGCGCCAATGAGACGGTGAGAGGTGTGTGCGAAACGAAAAAACGAAAGAAACGAAAGGGCTGAGAGAGAAGGGGTGGATTGGAGCAGAGTAGAGCAGGAACGGTGCGAGGAGAGGGCACGCAAATGCAGAGTGAGCGCGGTGCCAACACCCGCACCCGCTTGCTGCTTCCCTGCTGCCCTCGGAGAAATCGAACTCTCGACCCCTGGTTTACGAGACCAGTGCTCTAACCCCTGAGCTACGAAGGCGTCGCGTCGTCTCCCACTCTCAAACCCAGCCCTGGCCTCCACCGCCATGTCCCTCCCTCTTCACCACACTCACCCACACACCCACCCCACCATCGCACTGCTGCACTGCACTGCACTGCACTCGCCTTCAACCAACACTCACCTCGTGTTCAACATTTCATGCCTTCCCTCACCCACGCCTCACCATCGCCACGGCCGTCAACACATCACAATGGTGTCAGCCAGCTTGCCTGCCTAGCCGTGGAATGTAGGCATACATGCATCAACGTGGAAGTGAGTTGGGGACCACAAAGTGGCGGGTGAGAGTGGTTGGTGTTTGGGTATGGCGTGGCGGACGCGACGCGGACGCGCGGCGGCGGAGGGGGATTGTAGCTCAGTGGTAGAGCGCTCGCTTCGCATGCGAGAGGCCCCGGGTTCGATCCCCGGCATCTCCACAATCTCCACGATCACCACACCGTTGTGCTGTGCGTGTGTGTTGTGGTGTCGCTCCCTGTGTGTCCGCCACCCCTCGTGATTGCGCACTTTCTCCCCTCTTCCGTCCTCGTCCCCCAGTAGGGTGGGTGGGGTGTGGGTGCAATCTCGCAATCTCGGCTCTCCTCATCCAGCTCCGTCGGATGAGTGCGGGCGTGAAATCGATCTATCGGTTGTTGGTCGCCTCCAATCCGCCTCACTTTCACGACTGGCAACTGCTGTCCCTCTTCTAACTACCACCGCCACCGTCTCGACGGAGCCTGACCACGCTCCTATGCCTGCTCTGCTCCGCCTCGCAAGCGACGGTGCCAGTGCCAGCGGTGGCATGGACAGGTGCAGGAGAGGTGGTAAAAGGTGGTGTCAGCGGTGGGATTCGAACCACGCCCTCATCAGAGGACCAGAATTCCCAGAAAGTGTTTCCACTTGAGTCTGGCGCCTTAGACCGCTCGGCCACACTGACCGTGTCAGTCGCCTCCACTACCCCATCCATCCACCCAACTGCCACATCCACTCTCACATTCACATATCCCACGCGCTTGCATGTCTCTACCACCCACTACTCCTCCCTCCCACTCTTCGCCTTATACCCCACTCCACTCCACTCACCCGATCAACCTCTCCAGCCTCGCATTCGGCAACTCGAAGGAGGCGGCGAGTGGAGCGGCGGCGGCGGCGGCGTTGTGGTGTGCAATGACCGCAGCGAGGTGGCCATTGGGGAGGGGAGGGTATGGGGTGGGTGGATGCAGTGGGTGTAGTGATGTAGTGGAGCAGAACGCTGTAGCTAGTAGTGTAGGCATCATGCATGCCTCCCACGCATGCACCCGGTTCGAATCCCTAGCGCACTATTACTTCTTTGCCTCCCTCTCCTCCTCCTCCTCCTCCCCAACCTTCATTTCTCCTCTCTTCTCTTCCACACGCCTACACCTCCTCTCCCCTCCCTTCCCCGTGTCCATCCCGCCTCCAGTACAGTTGCACACCAATGGCATCCAACTAACCGTATTGGCATGTGCCATTGTCATTGCCTCCCTTAGCATAGTTGCTGAAATTCGCAACACGACGAGAGTATTTGCCAGTGCTTCTCCGTACGGTCACGCAGATGCTTAGGTAGAAAGGAGGTGGATGGTGGAAGGGTGGGGGTGAGGAGAGCAGCAGGAGGAGAAATCGTCAGTTGAGGATGTGAAAAGTGGAAGAGAGCGTCGAGGCCGTCGAAGGTGAGGGCGTAGGAAGGTGGGGATGTAGCTCAGTGTAGAGCGCTCGCTTTGCATGCGAGAGCCCCGGGTTCGATCCCCGCATCTCCATGTCGCCACGCTCTTTGCACGCAGTCCTTGATGCGCGATGCGTGTGCATTGCCTCTTGACTCGCCTCTTCGGGTGGAAGGCTGTGTCACCGATGTGTGTTTGGAGGTCAGCCCAGCGTGCGTGTTCTTGCATATGAAGTTCGGAGTGGAGGCGGCTTACGTGCTCAGTGCAGTATTTGTTCTGTTTAAAGTGAGTTTTGCACCACCCATCAAATCTACCTGACGCACGTGGACAGGTAGGGAGGAGAGAGGGAGGAGAGGGGGAGTGGAGTGGTAGAGAGGCGAGGCTCACGGCTCGGTGTGTAGTGGTTATCACGTCTGCTTTACACGCAGAAGGTCCCCGGTTCGAACCCGGTCGAGTCACCTTTGCACCTCCCCCTCCCCACTTTCGCGCCACTCCTACCCTCTTCTCAACTGTGGTCGACTCTATCCTCCACTTTCATAATGACTGCAGCACCTGCATGTGATGCGTCAGTCAAGTGCACTGAGGTGGCTGAGTTTGCAGTGGTCGCTGTTAACGTTGATGATGCTTTGGGTCAATTGTAGTTGTGCAAAGTGCATTGCCACCGCACCAATAGCGCCAATGAGACGTGAGAGGTGTGTGCGAAACGAAAGAAACGAAAGAAACGAAAGGGCTGAGAGAAGGGTGATTGGAGCAGAGTAGGCAGGAACGTGCGAGGAGAGGGCACGCAAATGCAGAGTGAGCGCGTGCCAACACCCGCACCCGCTTGCTGCTTCCCTGCTGCCCTCGGAGAGAATCAACTCTCGACCCCTGGTTTACGAGACCAGTGCTCTAACCCCTGAGCTACGAAGCGTCGCTCGTCTCCCACTCTCAAACCCCAGCCCTGGCCTCCACCGCCATGTCCCTCCCTCTTCACCACACTCACCCACACACCCACCCCACCATCGCACGCGTCTGCACTGCACTGCACGCACTGCACTGCACTCACTGCACTCGCCTTCAACCAACACTCACCTCGTGTTCAACATTTCATGCCTTCCCTCACCACGCCTCACCATCGCCACGCCGTCAACACATCACAATGGTGTCAGCCAGCTTGCCTGCCTACCGTGGAATGTAGCATACATGCATCAACGTGGAAGTGATGGGACCACAAAGTGGCGGGTGAGAGTGGTTGTTTTGGGTATGGCGTCGGGACGCGACGCGGACGCGCGCGCGGCGGGGATGTAGCTCAGTGGTAGAGCGCTCGCTTCGCATGCGAGAGGCCCCGGGTTCGATCCCCGCATCTCACAATCCTCCACGATCACCACACCGTTTGCTGTGCGTTGTGTGGTTTGTGGTGTCGCTCCCTGTGTGTCCGCCACCCCTCGTGATTGCGCACTTTCTCCCCTCTTCCGTCCTCGTCCCCCAGTAGGTGGGTGTGGGTGCAATCTCGCAATCTCGGCTCTCCTCATCCAGCTCCGTCGGATGATGGCGGGCGTGAAATCGATCTATCGGTTGTTGGTCGCCTCCAATCCGCCTCACTTCACCGACTGGCAACTGCTGTCCCTCTTCTAACTACCACCGCCACCGTCTCGACGGAGCCCTGACCACGCTCCTATGCCCTGCTCTGCTCCGCCTCGCAAGCGACGGTGCCAGTGCCAGCTGGCATGGACAGGTGGAGGAGAGTGGTAAAAGGTGGTGTCAGCGGTGGGATTCGAACCCACCCTCATCAGAGGACCAGAATTCCCAGAAAGTGTTCCACTTGAGTCTGGCGCCTTAGACCGCTCGGCCACACTGACCGTGTCAGTCGCCTCCACTACCCCATCCATCCACCCAACTGCCACATCCACTCTCACATTCACATATCCCACGCGCTTGCATGTCTCTACCACCCACTACTCCTCCCTCCCACTCTTCGCCTTATACCCCACTCCACTCCACTCCACCCGATCCAACCTCTCCAGCCTCGCATTCGGCAACTCGAAGGAGGCGGCGAGTGGGAGCGCGCGGCGGCGCGCGCGCGGCGGCGTTGGTGGTGGTGGCAATGACCGCAGCGAGGAGGTGGCCATTGGGGAGGGGAGGTATGGGGTGGGTGGATGCAGTGGGTGTAGTGTGTAGTGGAGCAGAACGCTGTAGCGCTAGTAGTGTAGTGGCATCATGCATGCCTCCCACGCATGCGACCCGGGTTCGAATCCCGGCTAGCGCACTTATACTTCTTTGCTCCTCCTCCTCCTCCTCCTCCTCCTCCTCCCCAACCTTCATTTTCTCCTCTCTTCTCTTCCACACGCCTACACCTCCTCTCCCCTCCCTTCCCCGTGTCCATCCCGCCTCCAGTACAGTTGCACACCAATGGCATCCCAACTAACCGTATTGGCATGTGCCATTGTCATTGCCTCCCTTAGCATAGTTGCTGAAATTCGCAACCACGACGAGAGCATTTGCCAGTGCTTCTCCGTACGGTCACGCAGATGCTTAGGGTAAAAGGAGGTGGATGGGGAAGGGTGGAGGGTGGAGGAGAGCAGCAGGAGGAGAAATGCGGTCAGTTGAGGATGTGAAAAGTGGAAGAGGAGGGGCGTCGAGGGCCGTCGGAAGGTGGAGGGGCGGTAGGAAGGTGGGATGTAGCTCAGTGGTAGAGCGCTCGCTTTGCATGCGAGAGGCCCCGGGTTCGATCCCCGGCATCTCCATGTCGCCACGCTCTTTGCACGCAGTCCTTGATGCGCGATGCGTGTGCATTGCCTCTTGACTCGCCTCTTCGGGTGGAAGGCTGTGTCACGCGATGTGTTTGGAGGTCAGCGCCAGGCGGTGCCGTGTTCTTGCATATGAAGTTCGGAGTGGAGGCGGCTTACGTGGCTCAGTGCAGTGATTTGTTCTGTTTAAAGTGAGTTTGGCACCACCCATCAAATCTACCTGACGCACGTGGGACAGGGTAGGAGGGAGAGAGGGAGGAGGAGGGAGGTGGAGTGGTAGGAGAGGCGAGGCTCACGCTCGGTGTGTAGTGGTTATCACGTCTGCTTTACACGCAGAAGGTCCCCGGTTCGAACCCGGGTCGAGTCACCTTTGCACCTCCCCCCTCCCCACTTTCGTGCGCCACTCCTACCCTCTTCTCAACTGTGGTCGACTCTATCCTCCACTTTCATAATGACTGCAGCACCTGCATGTGATGCGTCAGTCAAGTGCACTGAGGTGGCTGAGTTTGCAGTGGTCGCTGTTAACGTTGATGATGCTTTGGGTCAATTGTGTAGTTGTGCAAAGTGCATTGCCACCGCGACCAATAGCGCCAATGAGACGGTGAGAGGTGTGTGCGAAACGAGAAACGAAAGAAACGAAAGGGGCTGAGAGAGAAGGGTGGATTGGAGCAGAGTAGAGCAGGAACGGTGCGAGGAGAGGCACGCAAATGCAGAGTGAGCGCGGTGCCAACACCCGCACCCGCTTGCTGCTTCCCTGCTGCCCTCGGAGAGAATCGAACTCTCGACCCCTGGTTTACGAGACCAGTGCTCTAACCCCTGAGCTACGAAGGCGTCGCGTCGTCTCCCACTCTCAAACCCAGCCCTGGCCTCCACCGCCATGTCCCTCCCTCTTCACCACACTCACCCACACACCCACCCCACCATCGCACGCGTCTGCACTGCACTGCACTGCACTGCACACTGCACTCGCCTTCAACCAACACTCACCTCGTGTTCAACATTTCATGCCTTCCCTCACCCACGCCTCACCATCGCCACGGCCGTCAACACATCACAATGGTGTCAGCCAGCTTGCCTGCCTAGCCGTGGGAATGTAGGCATACATGCATCAACGTGGAAGTGAGTTGGGGACCACAAAGTGGCGGGTGAGAGTTGGTTGTTTATGGCGTGGCGGGACGCGACGCGGACGCGCGCGCGGCGGGAGGGATGTAGCTCAGTGGTAGAGCGCTCGCTTCGCATGCGAGAGGCCCCGGGTTCGATCCCCGGCATCTCCACAATCCTCCACGATCACCACACCGTTGTGCTGTGCGTGTGGTGTTGTGGTGTCGCTCCCTGTGTGTCCGCCACCCCTCGTGATTGCGCACTTTCTCCCCTCTTCCGTCCTCGTCCCCCAGTAGGTGGGTGTGGGGGGGTGCAATCTCGCAATCTCGGCTCTCCTCATCCAGCTCCGTCGGATGAGTGCGGGCGTGAAATCGATCTATCGGTTGTTGGTCGCCTCCAATCCGCCTCACTTTCACCGACTGGCAACTGCTGTCCCTCTTCTAACTACCACCGCCACCGTCTCGACGGAGCCCTGACCACGCTCCTATGCCCTGCTCTGCTCCGCCTCGCAAGCGACGGTGCCAGTGCCAGCGTGGCATGGACAGGTGCAGGAGAGGTGGTAAAAGGTGGTGTCAGCGGTGGGATTCGAACCCACGCCCTCATCAGAGGACCAGAATTCCCAGAAAGTGTTTCCACTTGAGTCTGGCGCCTTAGACCGCTCGGCCACACTGACCGTGTCAGTCGCCTCCACTACCCCATCCATCCACCCAACTGCCACATCCACTCTCACATTCACATATCCCACGCGCTTGCATGTCTCTACCACCCACTACTCCTCCCTCCCACTCTTCGCCTTATACCCCACTCCACTCCACTCCACCCGATCCAACCTCTCCAGCCTCGCATTCGGCAACTCGAAGGAGGCGGCGAGTGGAGCGGCGGCGGCGGCGGCGGCGCGGCGTTGGTGTGGTGGCAATGACCGCAGCGAGGAGGTGGCCATTGGGGGGGAGGGTATGGGTGGGTGGATGCAGTGGGTGTAGTGAGTGTAGTGGAGCAGAACGCTGTAGCGCTAGTAGTGTAGTGGCATCATGCATGCCTCCCACGCATGCGACCCGGTTCGAATCCCGGCTAGCGCACTTATTACTTCTTGCTCCTCTCTCCTCCTCCTCCTCCTCCTCCTCCTCCCCAACCTTCATTTTCTCCTCTCTTCTCTTCCACACGCCTACACCTCCTCTCCCCTCCCTTCCCCGTGTCCATCCCGCCTCCAGTACAGTTGCACACCAATGGCATCCCAACTAACCGTATTGGCATGTGCCATTGTCATTGCCTCCCTTAGCATAGTTGCTGAAATTCGCAACCACGACGAGAGTTTGCCAGTGCTTCTCCGTACGGTCACGCAGATGCTTAGGGTAAAAGGGTGGATGGGTGGAAGGGTGGAGGGTGGAGGAGAGCAGCAGGAGGAGAAATGCGGTCAGTTGAGGATGTGAAAAGTGGAAGAGGAGGGCGTCGAGGGCCGTCGGAAGGTGGAGGTGGGCGGTAGGAAGTGGGGATGTAGCTCAGTGGTAGAGCGCTCGCTTTGCATGCGAGAGGCCCCGGGTTCGATCCCCGGCATCTCCATGTCGCCACGCTCTTTGCACGCAGTCCTTGATGCGCGATGCGTGTGCATTGCCTCTTGACTCGCCTCTTCGGGTGGAAGGCTGTGTCACGCGATGTGTGTTTGGAGGTCAGCGCCAGGCGGTGCCGTGTTCTTGCATATGAAGTTCGGAGTGGAGGCGGCTTACGTGGCTCAGTGCAGTGATTTGTTCTGTTTAAAGTGAGTTTTGGCACCACCCATCAAATCTACCTGACGCACGTGGGACAGGGTAGGGAGGAGAGAGGGAGGAGGGGGAGGGTGGAGTGGTAGGAGAGGCGAGGCTCACGGCTCGGTGTAGTGGTTATCACGTCTGCTTTACACGCAGAAGGTCCCCGGTTCGAACCCGGGTCGAGTCACCTTTGCACCTCCCCCCTCCCCACTTTCGTGCGCCACTCCTACCCTCTTCTCAACTGTGGTCGACTCTATCCTCCACTTTCATAATGACTGCAGCACCTGCATGTGATGCGTCAGTCAAGTGCACTGAGGTGGCTGAGTTTGCAGTGGTCGCTTTAACGTTGATGATGCTTTGGGTCAATTGTGTAGTTGTGCAAAGTGCATTGCCACCGCGACCAATAGCGCCAATGAGACGGTGAGAGGTGTGTGCGAAACGAAAGAAACGAAAGAAACGAAAGGGGCTGAGAGAGAAGGGGTGGATTGGAGCAGAGTAGAGCAGGAACGGTGCGAGGAGAGGGCACGCAAATGCAGAGTGAGCGCGGTGCCAACACCCGCACCCGCTTGCTGCTTCCCTGCTGCCCTCGGAGAGAATCGAACTCTCGACCCCTGGTTTACGAGACCAGTGCTCTAACCCCTGAGCTACGAAGGCGTCGCGTCGTCTCCCACTCTCAAACCCCAGCCCTGGCCTCCACCGCCATGTCCCTCCCTCTTCACCACACTCACCCACACACCCACCCCACCATCGCACGCGTCTGCACTGCACTGCACTGCACTGCACTGCACTGCACTCGCCTTCAACCAACACTCACCTCGTGTTCAACATTTCATGCCTTCCCTCACCCACGCCTCACCATCGCCACGGCCGTCAACACATCACAATGGTGTCAGCCAGCTTGCCTGCCTAGCCGTGGAATGGCATACATGCATCAACGTGGAAGTGAGTTGGGGACCACAAAGTGGCGGGTGAGAGGTTGGTGTTTGGGTATGGCGTGGCGGGACGCGACGCGACGCGCGCGCGCGGGAGGGGATGTAGCTCAGTGTAGAGCGCTCGCTTCGCATGCGAGAGCCCCGGGTTCGATCCCCGGCATCTCCACAATCCTCCACGATCACCACACCGTTGTGCTGTGCGTTGTGTGTGTTGTGGTGTCGCTCCCTGTGTGTCCGCCACCCCTCGTGATTGCGCACTTTCTCCCCTCTTCCGTCCTCGTCCCCCAGTAGGGTGGGTGGGGGTGCAATCTCGCAATCTCGGCTCTCCTCATCCAGCTCCGTCGGATGAGTGCGGGCGTGAAATCGATCTATCGGTTGTTGGTCGCCTCCAATCCGCCTCACTTTCACCGACTGGCAACTGCTGTCCCTCTTCTAACTACCACCGCCACCGTCTCGACGGAGCCCTGACCACGCTCCTATGCCCTGCTCTGCTCCGCCTCGCAAGCGACGGTGCCAGTGCCAGCGGTGGCATGGACAGGTGGCAGGAGAGTGGTAAAAGGTGGTGTCAGCGGTGGGATTCGAACCCACGCCCTCATCAGAGGACCAGAATTCCCAGAAAGTGTTTCCACTTGAGTCTGGCGCCTTAGACCGCTCGGCCACACTGACCGTGTCAGTCGCCTCCACTACCCCATCCATCCACCCAACTGCCACATCCACTCTCACATTCACATATCCCACGCGCTTGCATGTCTCTACCACCCACTACTCCTCCCTCCCACTCTTCGCCTTATACCCCACTCCACTCCACTCCACCCGATCCAACCTCTCCAGCCTCGCATTCGGCAACTCGAAGGAGCGGCGAGTGGAGCGGCGCGCGGCGCGGCGCGGCGGCTTGGTGGTGTGCAATGACCGCAGCGAGGAGGTGGCCATTGGGGAGGGAGGGTATGGGTGGTGGATGCAGTGGTGTAGTGAGTGTAGTGGAGCAGAACGCTGTAGCGCTAGTAGTGTAGTGGCATCATGCATGCCTCCCACGCATGCGACCCGGGTTCGAATCCCGGCTAGCGCACTTATTACTTCTTTGCTCCTCCTCCTCCTCCTCCTCCTCCTCCCCAACCTTCATTTTCTCCTCTCTTCTCTTCCACACGCCTACACCTCCTCTCCCCTCCCTTCCCCGTGTCCATCCCGCCTCCAGTACAGTTGCACACCAATGGCATCCCAACTAACCGTATTGGCATGTGCCATTGTCATTGCCTCCCTTAGCATAGTTGCTGAAATTCGCAACCACGACGAGAGTATTTGCCAGTGCTTCTCCGTACGGTCACGCAGATGCTTAGGGTAGAAAGGAGTGGATGGGTGAAGGGTGGAGGGTGGAGGAGAGCAGCAGGAGGAGAAATGCGGTCAGTTGAGGATGTGAAAAGTGGAAGAGGAGGGCGTCGAGGCCGTCGGAAGGTGGAGGTGGGGCGGTAGGAAGGTGGGATGTAGCTCAGTGGTAGAGCGCTCGCTTTGCATGCGAGAGCCCCGGTTCGATCCCCGGCATCTCCATGTCGCCACGCTCTTTGCACGCAGTCCTTGATGCGCGATGCGTGTGCATTGCCTCTTGACTCGCCTCTTCGGTGGAAGGCTGTGTCACGCGATGTGTGTTTGGAGGTCAGCGCCAGCGGTGCCGTGTTCTTGCATATGAAGTTCGGAGTGGAGCGGCTTACGTGGCTCAGTGCAGTGATTTGTTCTGTTTAAAGTGAGTTTGGCACCACCCATCAAATCTACCTGACGCACGTGGACAGGGTAGGGAGGAGAGAGGGAGGAGAGGGGAGGTGGATGGTAGGAGAGCGAGGCTCACGGCCTGGTGTAGTGGTTATCACGTCTGCTTTACACGCAGAAGGTCCCCGGTTCGAACCCGGGTCGAGTCACCTTTGCACCTCCCCCCTCCCCACTTTCGTGCCACTCCTACCCTCTTCTCAACTGTGGTCGACTCTATCCTCCACTTTCATAATGACTGCAGCACCTGCATGTGATGCGTCAGTCAAGTGCACTGAGTGGCTGAGTTTGCAGTGGTCGCTTAACGTTGATGATGCTTTGGGTCAATTGTGTAGTTGTGCAAAGTGCATTGCCACCCGACCAATAGCGCCAATGAGACGGTGAGAGGTGTGTGCGAAACGAAAGAAACAAAGAAACGAAAGGGGCTGAGAGAGAAGGGGTGGATTGGAGCAGAGTAGAGCAGGAACGGTGCGAGGAGGGCACGCAAATGCAGAGTGAGCGCGGTGCCAACACCCCACCGCTTGCTGCTTCCCTGCTGCCCTCGGAGAGAATCGAACTCTACCCCTGGTTTACGAGACCAGTGCTCTAACCCCTGAGCTACGAAGGCGTCGCGTCGCCTCCCACTCTCAAACCCCAGCCCTGGCCTCCACCGCCATGTCCCTCCCTCTTCACCACACTCACCCACACACCCACCCCACCATCGCACGCGTCTGCACTGCACTGCACTGCACTGCACTCACTGCACTCGCCTTCAACCAACACTCACCTCGTGTTCAACATTTCATGCCTTCCCTCACCCACGCCTCACCATCGCCACGGCCGTCAACACATCACAATGGTGTCAGCCAGCTTGCCTGCCTAGCCGTGGGAATGTAGGCATACATGCATCAACGTGGAAGTGAGTTGGGGACCACAAAGTGGCGGGTGAGAGTTGGTGTTTGGTATGGCGGCGGACGCGACGCGGACGCGCGCGGCGGGAGGGGGATGTAGCTCAGTGGTAGAGCGCTCGCTTCGCATGCGAGAGGCCCCGGTTCGATCCCCGGCATCTCCACAATCCTCCACGATCACCACACCGTTTGCTGTGCGTTGTGTGTGTTGTGGGTCGCTCCCTGTGTGTCCGCCACCCCTCGTGATTGCGCACTTTCTCCCTCTTCCGTCCTCGTCCCCCAGTAGGGTGGGGGTGTGGTGCAATCTCGCAATCTCGGCTCTCCTCATCCAGCTCCGTCGGATGAGTGCGGCGTGAAATCGATCTATCGGTTGTTGGTCGCCTCCAATCCGCCTCACTTTCACGACTGGCAACTGCTGTCCCTCTTCTAACTACCACCGCCACCGTCTCGACGGAGCCCTGACCACGTCCTATGCCCTGCTCTGCTCCGCCTCGCAAGCGACGTGCCAGTGCCAGCGGTGCATGGACAGGTGGCAGGAGAGGTGTAAAAGTGGTGTCAGCGGTGGGATTCGAACCACGCCCTCATCAGAGGACCAGAATTCCAGAAAGTGTTTCCACTTGAGTCTGGCGCCTTAGACCGCTCGGCCACACTTCAGTCGCCTCCACTACCCCATCCATCCACCCAACTGCCACATCCACTCTCACATTCACATATCCCACGCGCTTGCATGTCTCTACACCCACTACTCCTCCCCCACTCTTCGCCTTATACCCCACTCCACTCCACTCACCCGATCCAACCTCTCCAGCTCGCATTCGGCAACTCGAAGGAGGCGGCGATGGGAGCGGCGCGCGGCGGCGGCGCGGCGTTGGTGTGGTGGCAATGACCGCAGCGAGAGGTGGCCATTGGGGAGGGGAGGGTATGGGGTGGGTGGATGCAGTGGGTGTAGTGAGTGTAGTGGAGAAACGCTGTAGCGCTAGTAGTGTAGTGGCATCATGCATGCCTCCCACGCATGCGACCCGGGTTCGAATCCGGCTAGCGCACTTATTACTTCTTTGCTCTCTCCTCCTCCTCCTCCTCCTCCTCTCCCCAACCTTCATTTTCTCCTCTCTTCTTCCACACGCCTACACCTCTCTCCCCTCCCTTCCCCGTGTCCATCCCTCCAGTACAGTTGCACACCAATGGCATCCCAACTAACCGTATTGGCATGTCCATTGTCATTGCCTCCCTTAGCATAGTTGCTGAAAATCGCAACCACGACGAGAGTATTTCCAGTGCTTCTCCGTACGGTCACGCAGATGCTTAGGGTAAAAGGAGGTGGATGGTGAAGGGTGGAGGGTGGAGGGAGAGAGCAGCAGGAGGAGAAATGCGTCAGTTGAGGATGTGAAAAGTGGAAGAAGGGCGTCGAGGCCGTCGGAAGTGGAGGTGCGGTAGGAAGGTGGGATGTAGCTCAGTGGTAGACGCTCGCTTTCATGCGAGAGGCCCGGTTCGATCCCGCATCTCCATGTCGCCACGCTCTTTGCACAGTCCTTGATGCGCGATGCGTGTGCATTGCTCTTGACTCGCCTCTTCGGG
>CM010314.1:20455882-20487272 GCA_001923025.3 Taenia multiceps | reverse complement strand
GATAATACATTTAATAACGCCAATATCAGTAACAGCGGTTTCCAATTTACAACCTTGGTGGCCATTCCTATGAAGAAATAATCGAGATGAGCACTTAACCGATCAAAAGTTCCACAAGAGCTAGGAAACTCTCATTGGAATTGCACATAAACCTCTGATACTCTTAAGGATTAGCATTGGCAAGGTATCCAGGGCACTTGAGCCAGCTTAAGGATCTTAGCATATCTTACCACACTAGACATTCGCACTGTCTCAGTTCACCTTAAAAGGCACAGACATCTTAATCTTTATGAACAGAAAATATAGTTGGGCACGCAACTTCGGTACTGCCGACGGCAACAATGCAGGCATGCAGTAAGCTAACACGGCTACATTCTGTCACTTTAAAGGGAGTTTGCATGCCCGCTGTAAAATATTTATCCTACTTCTGGAGTAACCGCTTAAATTCTAGTTTGAATGGTCTCAGGTCCTACACAGTCCGATTTGTCGGATCTTCCGTCCTTCTACAGCCCTCTTTCCTACTTCTCTTTGATGCAATTTTCTTTGAGGCACGTAGGTGTAGTAGTTTTGTAAAAAGTACCTGCAATATTAATGTGGTTCAATCTCATACTGTCAAAAGCATTCCTCCACGGTTTATGCCACACCCATATAGAAAGTTCGGCTTGTATACAAAGCGATAGCCTTTAGATGGATTGAATTGATGTAAAGCGCATTCGAAAATGTCTGCTAGGAAAATTTGGCAAAGTTAAAACAAATTTACAAGCTAATTATTGAGCACCTGAAAAAAGGCACTGTCTGTGTCTCTGAAAACGTTTTATTTGCCACAGAAACGATTTTGCTAGCTGTACTCGGCGCTTAGAATATGTTCGAATGATAGGATGGATGATAATGCAAATAAGCACATTCTCCTTTTGAAAATCTCGAGAGGCTGGATAATGCTCGGTAGTGAGTGAAGCACATGCGTCACTCATCACACCTGTTGTAACATTATTGTTCGTAGGTGGTCCCGCCTACGGCCCGCTGCACACTATAAGCAGCCATGGTGCTCTGGATGATAAGTGGTGTCTTAGTTTCCACTGAAGTAACTGGCGACATCGATGCTGAGGCCTGGAGTCGATAGCATTTGTGTTTGTTTAAGATCATTTTTGCCGAAAGCCTACCAGCATGTGTTCAAAGACATATATTAACGAATAAATTGCTATTGAAACAATAATCATACTGAGCTACCAGATTTTTACATCAATTTAGCACTCAAAGGCATATTTATGTATTTTCTGGTAATAGTCTGCAACGTAATGGTAATTCTCGCATTCCGATTATGTAATTAACGAACCTTGGTGTAATAATATTGTAAAAACATCCAATTTACAATATTTGACTTCTACAACGATAACTTGGTCACATTAATGGAAAGTATATATTGCTTTTTATTACCGCTGTCAAAATCATCTCCAAACCGATGACTGCTTTTCAACTCTAAGTACGCGCTTCGCGTCACATTTTGAAATGGTAAGTTACAGTGAGCCCTGCCGAACGTGGGTGGAAGGAAAACACTCACTATCTCTGTGACCAACAGGAGGTGCCCATCTGTTGGAGGGCTGGTGTGATTGGTTATCCGTTGACCAATAATGATTCAACTTTCCACTAATTGGCTGCTTTGAAAGCAATGCAGCTTTTACAAGGCACACAGGAAAGTTGTCTGTAATTTTTAGCAATCAACCGACAAATGAGTATGGTTTCATGCATTATCAACTGTCTGAATACATAAAAGTGGTTGAATTTTGGTGTGCACATACACAACCCTCATGTCACGGCCACACCCACACGTACGTACTCACTGCTGCATAGGTTTTCACACTGGTTGTGCCCGATTCAAATGAACCTATCTAGTAGTGACTCGCAAAGCTTAATCGGAGTAGTAGTGACGGGTTAACGCAAGATCATGCGCTGCAGCTTGGAAAGTAGGGATCAGTTCATGTTGCATCCTCCTGCATCCTACTGGTGATGCTCTATGTCAGCACTTCAAATCTACGTGCTGATGTACAAATAATGAACAGCGTAGAAAACTCGACGCGCAAGTTCCGCCTAGGTCTCGTATTGTAAATAAGTCGTTTAAATTTGCTCTCTGTATCTACTTTAAATTTTTATTTGGCATTCATGGAATGTAACATCAACAGAAAATAGTCTCATATTTCAACATAGGCGACTTTTCGATTGATGGTTGGAACCAAATTCTCAATGGACTTTATGCAGTCGGAGGAAGCAGGAGAGCATGATGAGATTAATTCGGTCAAAGCTCCCTCATGGGCAACCAATAGACTTAACTGTCCACTGATTAGCATCTGCCCTATGAGGTATGGGTGTTGCTCCCTGTTAGTAACTATCAGAGAGCGTCCTGCAGCAAGTGCTTATAAATGTCAAAGGTTAGGTGAACAAAATTCACCTATGAAAGCGAACTTGATGATCGACTGTGCTGAATCCATAGATTTATGAGTACCAACCATGCATTACAGTTCATCTTCAAACGTGCTCAACGGCATAGACACAGCACTTTTATGTTTGCTATCGCAAACACGGCAGTTGAGATGGGTCTGATGAAAAAATCCCATTTTCGAACATGTGAAATGTTTGCTTAGAGATTAAAAGAGGATGTGTGAAGTAGAACCACGACTAGCCTGGATAGAAATAGCCGATTCATTCGCTTTAATGAATAAACAGAAGGTCGCAGTAACCCCTAAGTCTCATCAATTTTATAAATCTGAGGAGTCAAAAACAACTCGGTTTGGATGTGTAGACACTGATTTGCTGTGGCGCTGAAGCTTGAAGGTGTCTAGAAGGCGTTGGGTGAGGAGGAGTAGTTAACAAGACGGTTGGAATTGCTCATTGCAAATATTTAGATTAATGGGAAGTGGAGTTTGGAGGTGCCAAGTTTCACGAGCTAACTAGTAGTCAGCTTGTTAAATTAGTCTTTACTACCTAAGTTATTTAGGATAGGACGAGCGGAAGCGCTTTTGTTGTGCCTTATGAAATGTCTCAGCTCTAGCCTGAACGGGTTTTTACTCGGATAGAAGGAAAGAGGAAGATAGGAAGGTAGGTTCTCCACTGCATTAAACGATGTTTAGGTTACTGGATGTATACTGAGCAGGCCGTTTGGTAAAAGACCCACTTAAGCGCACTTTAGGGAACTTTTGCTAAAGATATTAGGCGAAAAAGTGCAAGACCAACTTCTTTTTCAAAAGTTGAGATGGAGTTGGTGACAAAATTGGACTTGATTGTTAGGATGGTGTCCTGTGAAAGTGGGCTCGCAACAGAGTAAAACTAGGTTATCACAGCTCTTAAAAGTAAAGGCTTTCTAATTCTATGCGCTGACTAGTGTCTGTGCATTTCAAGGAAATGCTGTTCCAGTCCTTCAATTTAACAGAGTAGCCAAGCTTCCATCACATACTTAACGCCTAGCACAGAAGCCCGTATCACATGGATATTACTTAGTAGGAGGAGAGTACAAAAAATATTTTTGGCAAACCATGGCTGCAGTGTGTGCAAAGCTGTGCTGTTACAATGCGGTAGGAGTGTGGCATGTTGGTGGATATTATGTGGATGGCTTGGGGGTGGCTAATGGCACAGATATTCACTTGGCGATTTCGTCAAACAAAAACGCGTTCTTATCACAATGAAGCCAGCGAGCTAACAGCTTGAACACAATGCCGCAGAAAGTGCATGAAAATAAAAAGAGACAAAATTTTTTGGAGAAGTTGACGCATGGGTTTACATTCGCATCAACGGTGGTAATGGATTCACACATGCTCAATCAACCTTCCATGACCAATGCTGGAAGATTTTAAAGATGGGGGGGGAGATGGAAGGAAGCACGATGGAATGAAGCATAACCATGTTTCAGAGTGTACTCAAGCACTTGTATGCATTTATTTGGCTGCATAAAAATGGGCATTTCGCATTCATTCATGGCAATAATGTACGTCGACGAAGAAGCACATGATATTAATCTGTCAAACCTGGATTGGGAACAGGCTCCTGCCCAGCTGCCTCGACGGCGGTAGGATGGAGCTCACTCGCTTCTGGCTGCCACAGTGCCGAGCTTGGGTTAGTGTCCACAGCACCAACCAGGCCAGCAGTGAACTCGTGCACTGATACTTTTGTGGTCATCCAACATTACTTCACCAGCATAGACGACGTTTCGAAAATCTTTTCTGCGCAAATGGCCAATATTTGAGAGGGAGGATAAAACAAATTTAGAGGGAAAGCAGGACATTTTATAAATTACTCGAAGAGTTTCGAAGACGCTTTAATGGAAAAACGAATGACTGTAGACATTGGTGCTGTGCTACTTGTCCTAGTGTTCATCGCCGCCTCATGCTAATTTTAGGGATTCTTCGAGTTCCCTTTGCTTGTGATCATTTTTCAACAGAGTACTGTACTGCGGCCAAAGGGCGGTCAATTGTTGATTAGATTCACGCATAAGTGTGTTCATCCGTCCAGGCAATCAAATCTACAATTGAGCCGATCGAAGGAACCTTAAGTCTTAGAATTGGCCGACCATGATCTTGAGGGGATAACAAGGGTCAAGGATTGGATGAGCGTAAACATCAATACAACGACGTGAGAAGTGAAAAGCTACCACGACGGAACGGCTGTAGGTGGCATCCACCAAGACGCGAGGTGGCTCACATGCCACCTTCACTTATTGAGGTAATTCGCCTGTTGAGGCAAAAGTAATTCATGTGTTTCCAAAACATGTATCTAAAAAATTGATTTGCTTGCGCATTACTAAGTTACTTAAAACAACGATAGTAGTGCATATGATATTACGATTTGATAAGACAGTATTTGAGTGTTCAATAGTCTAAGAGGCTGAGTTCACTTAAATCTCGGCATAACAGTTATGATTTTGGAATTTTGGCACTGCTAGCGATCATGCAGAGCGTCAAATTAAGGCAAGCTTTAGGTTGATCTCAACTGTCTTACAGTTCTGAAATGAAATGAAAGGCATGTTAACGGAAATGGTGGATTTTTATGGAAATTTCGACCACTGGGGTGAATTTTTTTTGTGGTGGTAGAAGTAAATAGTCATAAAAAGTGGTGGGAAAATTATGATAGACGAAAGAATTCTGCAATTCTATCGCTTGTAATGAGCTTCAAGACATGTAAGAGCGAAATTAGCTGTCAAGATTTCCACCTTCCTTGACAAGCACCTCATTTGAGGGATCTGCACAGTTTCTAGTAGTGCGTTGAAATCGGAATAGATACATTAAAAGAGTGGCTTATAATGCTTGTGCTAAAGTTTAAAAACTCGAAGACTAGGTTTGCTAAAACTCTGCGTTTGAATGGTTCTACAGCATCGAAATGACAAACTTGCGTTTCATGAAGGGGTAAATAAGACGGCCAGTGTGTGAACAAATTTATTTAGGAGTTAGAAGACAATAAACCCCAAAATTTCAAAACCACAGTGATTCGAGTAATTTTTGCGACCTCTTTTATCGTGTGCGCTAGAATGAAAGACAGGAACGAACAGGACAAAAGTAGTCATAAAAATTAGGCAATCATGGACAATGACAGGATGAAAAGTAATTCTGTTTCTAGGAGCTAAATTGGGAA
This sequence comes from Taenia multiceps, assembly GCA_001923025.3. Lineage (NCBI taxonomy): Eukaryota > Metazoa > Platyhelminthes > Cestoda > Cyclophyllidea > Taeniidae > Taenia > Taenia multiceps. The sequence continues at coordinate 20,481,659 of CM010314.1, read as the reverse complement.
TCCTAAAAGTTGGAGCGAAATGAGGGTTTAATTGAATTGCTGTAGAGGTATAAGAAATTTCATTCCATGACTCATAGACGTCAGAAACACCTCGTAGACTCCATGCTAAGCAAATTTCAGTAAAGCGTGCGGTAGTTTAACCCATTGAAATCCACTACTTCCCGCATCAGTAAGGAAGTTGGAGATCTCTACGCAGTTGCAAGACATTGCCAGTGAGGTCGTGAGGGTAATACTTGCAAGAGGAGGGAGGAAGCACCTTTGCCACCGCCGACATTGTGAAATAGTCTTGGATCCGCAATGGATGACTTGGCTGTGAAAAGAGCAGAATTCTGGAAAAGAGTGGTTCTGTTTTATGGGGGCCGAAAATTGCTTGCAGTGATTCGGCAAATACATAGGTATAGGGAATCGCGTCAAGTTAGTCAATGCATCCCTAATCGACGGCGAGTTAACATCAATACAGACGGACCAGTGGCTTGATGGAGAGTGCTGAATAGGCAGTGAGGAGAGAGGGCGAAGGAAAATGAGCCAAAGCCAAAGGATCAGACACGTTTTGCAGTGCATTTCAAACCTCTTCGCAAAGAGCAATTAGTGTAGAAAATAATCAAGTGTAATTGATTACTGAACTCATTTGTATCAGGTTGAAGGCTAGGCACAGCAAAAGTCAAGTATGTCGGTTCCTTTGCTAAAGCCTACTTACCACGAGCTACACATCATGCATCAGACGTTACTCCTACTTTTTGCTGAAGGACGTCACTGAGCCTAGTGAAGAAAAGAGAGGTTTGATTAGCGATATCAAGGCTCACCTACCGTAAGACAAATCGTGAGACACTGTCATTAGTAGACGCCGCTACACTGAGATGATTGACGCGTTCAACTTCACAACGCTCTTAAGTCAATTTGACTAATCCATATCAAGTGGTCCTTCTTCAACAGACACCACTGTTATGAAGAGCTGCAAAATACCCAGTAATTCCATGTATTGGCGCGAGTGCATAAAAGTGCTTATTGTTCCCTAAAACATGGTGGTACTTGAATCCATCTTTTTCACCTCCTCCAACATCGACTCTCCGACAGTGAGCGTTGGATGCTGGTTGAGCGCGTGTCGCTATTGCTAGCATAAATACACGTACAAACCTGAGAATGAAGAGTCGTTGTGTCCAGATGAATGTATTATATGCAGCAGAAGAGGTAGACTGTATACTAATTTGGCTCGCACTTCACTCATGCATTTTATGTGAAGGTGATGTACCCAAATTGCCTGTTCACTAGCCCCACTGTGCTAGGAAAGGAGTTTGTGTAACCACGTTAGAGAAGCGAATGCCTGCCTCATGGTCGTCCCCAAACACCTTGCTCAGTACTCACCACTTACTCAAAATTCTGGCGCATTTCTTATTTTAGGTCGAGCGTCGAAGTGTGTATTTCGTCAATTTCCACCTGGAATGTGATGTCCTGTGAGACTGGTTGCTGCGCTAAGCGTTAATGTTGGAATGAAGGAATGTGGTCTTCTCTACCACCTACAATGGCTTATTTAGCATTGCCATATAATGAATACTTTAGAGTCACACTGGTGGTTACTTTGTGCCGTTTGGACGCTGATCGTAAAATCTACCATGCTATCACCTCCACTTCCTTAATCCATGACTCCGCACCTTTACGCCAGCATCCACCCCTCCTTAGCTTACATGAACCAAGTTTGTTTCGCAATTTCATCATAACGATTAGTGCCAGTGCGTCTCAAACGCTCCACTCTTAAGTTAGTTACCTAACGCTATGTTCAGTATCCTAATAAATCCCATCAACAGCCTTGATGTAGACCGTGCAGCAGGAGATGCTGAATAAGTCCGAAAACTAATTGTCTTTTGAGCTGGCTGACTAGAATTGACCTATCCATTTATTTATCGAACTTCGCAAAAGTTGGTGCAATCTACCGGTGGGACAATTCACTATGCACTGATAACTAGTCCAGGCTTTCAGTCGCTCTGTTCTTTAACGTGGAATGCCGAACCCGTTCCCGCACTGAGATATGGTTTAAAAGCTCTATGAATGAGCCGATGAACTGCTCGAGAGTACGCCATTCTATTTCCTAGACTACTTCTTGGAGCACAAGTGACCGAATTGTGCACTGCTTCACATGGCTCACCTTGTTGCGCTTATCCTCAACCTTTACCATCACATTTGAGCACCGTCCAAACATCCATAAAGTAAGCCTTTCTCTACTCTTTGACACCTTGAGCTAACGCGACCCAAAAGAGTGGAAGGTAGCGTGATCTGATTAATCGTTGCATTGAAACTACTCAGCCAGATCCAACAAACCAGGTGCGGTTCTGATTCTCCACTGCTTTCGTTAGTCCCTCAACAAACAATTTGTCTATTCTTGCAACTACGTTTCAATAATTAGGAACATCTTCATTTCCACTAGATACTAAACCTGAGCACTCACTATGCCTAATTCTTATTTCCTCCCTATTGAACGTACTTTGGCGGCAACAACCAGCCTTCAACAAAAGTGTGTGTTGCCATCGGCTAAAATAAGGCTTGGATTAGAGGCAAGCAATAACTTCTGCAGATTTTGGCATATTGGCCAAAGAGAACTAAGCTATTCAGACAAATGCACACAATTACACTTGGTTGTAGATCTCAATCACTTGTAAGGAATCGGTAAATCATACGACTGCAATTTCAGCCTTAAGATATGGCAAAGATTAGTGAAAGTATGTAACATTAAGTGTCACTTAAACTTATCTCCATTCAAGCACGCTTCTAGTCATGCTCGCATCTTAATCGGCTAAAGTCACTACTGTAAGGCCAGTTCCACGTTGAGTCTTCGCGTGTTACGCCATTCAATTGGAGTTAATTAATGACTTGACCACAGATATTTAATGCACTTCTTTACATGCGAACCGTGAAGAGCTTACTGGATTGCTTAGGGCAGCCTAAGAATGGTACAATTGCAGCCACCACGCACTGAAAACTTCCAAGTCTGTTTGGACGTATTCACAGAATTACACTTTGCGACTGTAAAGTAGGGTGTTAGTAACTCATAAGAGGGAAAAAGTGCCGTACGCAACTGGATTGATAGCTTTGATATCGGTCATCGTTACCCAAGATGCCATTGATGCAGGCATGTAATACGCTAAAACGGCTACAGTAATGCAAATCCAGGGAATTCACACGCTCTTTGTAATTCTGAAGTAATCATCTAAAAATACAAATGAACTTAATGGAATGCACATGAAGTCTGAAAATGTTTGTGTCTGCCAATGGCCTTACGCCCTATGCAGCTCATGGTATCGATGCCCCTAGCAGTGCATTGTGGTTTATTTCCATGTTCACATAAGCGCCCCATTCTACCACAGTCCATATCACACCCTAGGGGAGGATCAGCTCTGTAGACAGCAACAGCATTTTGACCAGATCCAATTGATGTTAAGTACATTTGACAATGCTTGCCTAGCAAATTCAAAAGTTAAAATTAATGTGTATAGAAATCACTGATCATCTGATCTACGCAGTACCTCCTCAATGTTGAAGTATGACCGAATAAAATGATCGGAGGTTATGCAAATTTGGAATTTCATCGAGGTGACGAGGAGCACAAGAGTAAACTTTATACACCTATAACTACGGTTTGTTGGAACAATTATTGTTGGAGACGGTCCCGTCTATGTCCCAGCGTGCTTTAACACTATACAACCGTGACGATTTAGTGATAGACGGTATCTTGGAGGTGTATGATGGATATTTGTAGGTTTTCTGCTGAAGCCACCAAAGTCAATAGAGTTCAGTGTCTTGTGCGGCTTATAAGGTTAGCCAATATCATCGTAAAATACAGCAGTGTTCGGGCATGGAGTCGCCAGCTTTCGGTGTTTGCTGTCTACCCCACCAACATCCACCAAATATACGCAGACAAGAAAGAATGCCAAGGAGTATCAATAATTATGAGTCACCTCGAGGTATCATTTCGCTTGGGCGCTCGAAAGCACATTCATGCATTGCTGCTTTCCAGCTTATATTCTGAAAGCACTGAGGGGAATACCGTATAATGATTTCACCTATTAGGAGGGTATACAAAAGTGTCGTTTGAAAATTCTGGGTCAGCCTTTGCTGCCGCTGCATGGTAAAAAACTCTTAACATTACCTAACTTTATCCTGACAACAAGAGCTCAAATGTGTTAACTAGAAGAGACATTAGATTTTACCCACAGTCACAGTCACCCCTAAGTCGATTCAGAACCTAATTACTAACTGTCAATCAAACCACTAATTCATCTACAAGTAGATAGCTCATGTGATACCTTGAACTGATGACTACGGCGAGTGTCGATAGATTCGGGCGAGGGGTAAACACGCACTACCCCCACAGTCAACACTTGATGCCCTCCTGGTTGAAATGATGTGATTGGCTAATTCTTGGCCAATAATGCTTCAGCCACCTACTAACTGGCTGTTTTGAAGGTCAAGTAGGTGCTATAAGCCACAAATTGAAGTCGACCGCCACTTTGCGTAGTCCAACCAACGAACAAGTTAGGATTGATGCTTTATCAAATGTCTGAACACACACCAAAGTGAGTACCATAGAGGTGAACACTTCTCTTTCTATGTTTTCAATCATACGTTCTCACTGTCACGCCCACACGCGCACGTACGTAATGCTTTATACGCATCTCTTAGGTTGTGCACGTATCAAATGAACCTATGTAACATTGGCTCGCAAAGCTATTTACTCGGAACAGTAACGGGTGTAACGCAAGATCAACCTACTACCCCCAACCATGCGCTGCAGCTTGGAAAGTAGGGGTCCGTTCATTGTTGCATCCCCCTGCATCCTACTAGTAGTGTTTTATGCCAGCACTCTAAGACTGTATGATGATGTACCAATGGTAAACAGCGTAGAAGACTCGACGTGCAGGTGGCCTCCCACAAGCGTGAACAAAAGCTACCACTGGACGGGTGGATTCGATATGAGCATTTGTGTCCGACCAGCTGTCAATGCAATATCGAATGACGATAATAAACTGTACTACCGAAGGCGTCTATTTCGAGGATCATATCCGTGGCACATGGTGTCGTTTGAAGACCTCGGTAAACTCCCAAGGAGAGTATGGAGGCGAGTAAGGTATTCGAATGTGTACCAAACTTATCCTCAAGATGTCCCTCTGAGGCAACTCGTGAACGACATTAAAGCTGGCAATCCAGTTAGATTTGTAAGTCCGATGGTCTTTCTTCCTTCCTTTGACCACCATTTCCTTCTCATGATTAATCGACATGCTACCTTAGTTCTACTTATGTAAAGTTTCATGGATAAGCTTTAAATGGGTTCGATAGTTCTCAGCACATGTAACCACACAAACGCTAGGCCCTCTTTACAATCCAGTAAGGCCTTCATGTTTTGGCAGTAAAGCAGTAAATAAAGTGTCAGTGACTTTCTCCAAACGTTGTTGACTTCGAATTGAATGCGTAAACATTGTGGTACCTATCAGCGGTGACATCTATCAGGTGGATGTGATTTTAGTCGAACGCATAATTCCAGTATGCATTTTGTTCACATGTTTTTACACAAAACTAGCTGTTTAAGGCATGGAACTTCTTAATGAAAAAGCACTGGCAAAGTTGTTAAAGCATGTGAATCCCCTCAAATCTCGAGGCAGTTATGGCGTACCTGGAATCCTGCGTTAAGCTAGGCCGATTTCAAATACATCATCCTATATTTTTCTTATTTTTTTGTCATCACCTCTCCAAAGATGACCTCCGATCACTGCAAACGCTAATGCTTTTCAAATGCATTTGAAGCTGACTACATATCCACTAACTTACAACTGTGACTAGCTTTATCAGCATTTCCTGTTTGTGAAAAGAACGAAGCATTTCGTAAAATCCGTTCGTAGTTTGAAATAGCACAATTTAAAAAGCGCGTAAACAAAGGGATTGTGAGATTGCTACCTCTGCAATCTCATTCTACTTTTCGTAGAAATGTGCATCAGCAGAGATTGTTCAGCTGCCAAGTATCATCACTCGTCTTCTCGTCACAGTTATAACTGGTGTCAAGACAAGAATCCAAACACTATTACAGCATTTCTGAACGGTTCCAAATGGCTTCTGAGATAGCGTATTTGTTACACAAACACGCAAAGAGGTGTCGAGAGGAATCGCTTCATCAGCACTGACACTGTTTCTGCCTACCTCAGATGCCAAGATACAACTTTCCCATCCGACTCCTCGCCACCAGCAAATCTGTTTGTCATGCTGGCTCCAAACACGACTTGGTTCTAATCATCAAGAGCGGCGTTCTCCGATGGGACAGCCGCGACTCCTTCCGCCAATTCATGCACCTTGAGAAGCAGCGCTTCCCCAACCTCACTGTCGGCTACGTCTTCAGTCTCGGCGTCCCACGCAGGCACGGTGGCAGACTGTTCGACCGCGATGGGCATGCCATGAATCTCACTGGTCCTGATGGCGATCAAATGCAGGCCTTCGAGGGCAAGACAGATGAGGTGATGGCGCGAATCTATGAGGAGATAGCAAATTACAGTGACATCGTCATGGCGGACTACGAAGACACGTACTACAACCTCACCTTCAAAAGCGTCACCAATTACCGTTGGATGTCCGCCTTCTGTGGAGCGCACAACGTCAAACTCTTCATGACCATGGACGACGATCATCGCGTGAACCTCTCCATGGTGGATGCATTTATGAATCGCATTCCTGAGGAGCAGAGACGCAACTCCCTCTTTGGCTACTTGGCCACATATGACATGGCCGATCGGTCACCACTGAAGAAGTTGTACCTATCCTACCGTGAAGTGCCATGGGATAAGATGAGTCCATATCTGCGTGGCTTTGCTCAGATGATTGGACCCGGAGTAGTTGACGACATAGCGATTGGAACGGCCTACACTCGGTACAACTATGCTCCGGAAGACGTGTTTCTGGGAATGGTTGCTTATAAACTGAAAATTCCAATGTTTGATGAGAAGAGCATGTTTGGCCATAACCTTTATGTGGAGATGAATAAGGAGAGACGACCAGCTATGGTGGCACTAAGTAAACATTTTGCTTGAATGCCTTTGCATTCCCCTATTTTTGTTGTTTATGTGATTTTGTAAAAGATGCCTATTTTATTATTATGATTGGCTTAGTTTCTCAAGTGTGATTTGCGTGTTGACATATTAAACTAGCGAAGTCCCATAATCACCTGAATGCGTCAGAGCTTCGAGAAGCCTTTTGGGACTTCCATCTTGCGCATTTAGCCCAAGCCTTTTGTTTACATTGAACTTTTCTTATCTACGCACTCCACCCACTTCTTATTAGTGGCTTAGTATTCATCAAATGCAGCATCTAATGGCGACTGTTTGTGTTTCTGGCAACGAAGTCCCCCTAACGTTGATAAGGTGTGAAATCGTTGGGGAGTTTAGAAGTAACGGGAAGATTGAACGACCAAGAAACACGACTGTAATGATGAGACTCATCCGCTTGTACCAACATTAATGTTCTAACAAGAGGTTTAGCATGGAAATGATATTGCCTATTCTTGATAACAGCGAATGAGGAGGACATGTGCAGCTGCTCAGTCGCAAATGCAAAGTTTAAGTGGACTGATTAATAGAAGAAAAGCTTGTGCTCAGTTTCGTTAATATGGCACTGTAGTGATCGGGTGGCTAGAAGCATGGGCGTTAAAGATGCAACCGTAATCATCCACCAGTAGGCTCACTAGAATAAATCTCTCACTTTCTTTGCCCTTTTGCAAAGCGAAAAACAGTGAGATGCGTTTATTCAAAGTGATTATATTTTTCTTTTCGAAATCAGTTAAAGCACACCACCGCTGACGTAGTAACTGACTTGGTCCCAACATTAAAGCATGGTTGTAGGAGTTGATAAGTTGTCTACTTGGATATTAACGAAGGAACTGGACGACTAGAACCACATCCAATTTGGTAGATTCAGCTAAGTGGTTCTGCTACTTCAATTAATGCGATTACACAATCTTCTAATCTTCTGGGTTGCATTAATCACGATGCCAAGGAGTCTGATGAAGGCCTGATTTATGGATGTGCCAGTCGGTTATGTGTGCTCAAAGAAGTATTCTGGACTGACTAAGGGGGGCCAGTCATTGCAAAATAGAATAAATCGCCCATGAACAGCTCATCAGCTTATTCGTGCAGCACACAAATTATATCCCGTTGGGTGAGTAGCTTCAACATTCCACATTTAATTACAGGACGACTGATAGTCTGGACCGGTAGACTGTACCAGCTATTGCGAAGTTAGATAAATAGATGAATGGGTCGACTTCTGGTTAGCCAGCTCAAAAGACGATTGATTGTCTCACTTTCCAGCATCTGCTACTGCACAGTCCATATCGGCGAAGAGATGACAGGCTGCAATCGCGGACGCCAGAAACCAAGCCTATGATTTAGGGCCACTGAAGAGGTGTATCAATATAATAGACGCGGCATTAAGTAACTGAGTCACTGGTGTAAGGCTTCCGGAACCTGGGCACGAGTTATCATTGTGAGACTGCAGAAGAAACTTGTTTTGTATGGGCTATTAGGTTTGAGAATGTAGGTGTGAAAGGGGAGCCAGGTTAAAATGAAAGTGCAGAGTTATAAATTAAGAACGTAACCGACAATCTTTGCAAGACGTTGGCGTCTCAATAACCCAAAGTAACCATCAATGTGGCCTCAAACCGCCCATTGAAAGGCAATGCCAAACTCGGCATTCATCCCGTCATCGGCGCTCAACACAACAGTCATTTTCAAATTGTCATTACTTCGAGGAAAATAATTGACAAAACTAAAACTTTGTTGCATAATTAAAAAATCCTAAACCAAATTCTATTGGGCTGATTGAAGATTGAGAATCTGGAAATGGACAGGTAGTTTTGGCAAGCATCAACACAAGCATTAGGATATCCATAACACTAATTAACATAGATCAAAACTGGTCGAGAACTTGGTTCGTTTTCTGAGCCCGACGTGCTTGCATAAATACAAATGTCTCACTTGTTAGATGTAATGAAAAATTCCGGGGTTCAGAATGAAATGGTACAGACTTTGTAAAATGACTTATGGCGGAGAGAATAGTTCACTTTGTCTCGTATTTAAGATAAGTAAAGGGAAAGAAGAGGTAATCCAAGTGCTTCATTAAGCGAAACACTCATCATTACCACTTGAGATAGGTGCGCAGCCCACTCCACACCCATGTCGCATCAGCTCGAAGTTGCCACTTTTGAAGGCTATGCTGCAATTCTCGAAGTAAAAGTACCTAGCAATGAGATAGAACCCAAGAAAGTGCAAGTAAATAAAATAATGGAGTTTCATCTCTGTTTATTTGACCCTGATGGAAAGGAGGTGATGACAACCAGTTGTGCATGTGGACTACCACACACAAATCAGGCGTAGAGTGGCGCGACTGGAGTGACTTCTTGGAGGTGTGGCACAGATGGTGGGTAGAGCATTCGAGCATCCCACTTCATCCCACAAAACTCATTCCCATAACAGTAGAGCCAATGAACAAAATTAATTGCTCACAATATTTTCACATAAAATGCATGGATGCAGTGTGAACTGGCTTTGTAGGATCTCAATCTCACCATAATTTTTAAGGTAGATGATGGGTGGGATCCCTTCGCTCAGACATAGCGATTCTCCATTCCCGACTTCGTAGGTGGGTTTGCATTCGCAATCGCTAAATGATGGAATCACAAGTGCTTGATCAGCATTTAATTATCAGTACTGAAGGATTCGAAATAAGAGGAGATGGGAATATAGTACGACACAGAGTAGTGTACTGACAGAACAACCTGAGACCACTTTTTGGAGTGTAGTCAGACGATTTTATGCCTTTGTTTTATTGCAGAGAAGTATTGGAAACGTTGTAATGAGTTGTAGCAATGATACATGTTTAGGAGGGAACACCTGATATGAATAATTCAGAAATGGTTTAGGAACGAGTTTTAGCGCAGCCGCCTCGACATTATCGGATCGAAGCTCTCAAATGTAGTTGTGTTAAATTCGTCAATCAATTCCGGTTACGTGTGTCTACCAACGACGGCGCGATGCCATATCTTCTACGGTATGTTTGCCTTAATGCTGCTAGTTAGCGCTCCATAGTCTCCACTTCGCCTACTGACGTCTTTAAGCAACCAATGGGAATTACGCCAGACGTGCAGTGTGCAGCACTCAAAAAGTGGGGTTTTCGCAGAGAAAACTGGAGAGCTCAATTTCTATTGTGTCAGTTCAGCTTCGTTAGACCTTATAAAAGTTCGTCAAAGCTCTTGGTGCACTATAAAATGTGTTTCATTTGTCGATCACTACTAGACTGCATTCAAATTTCACTAACCCTTTTGATGGGCGCGCAAAACTCGAACAAATTGCTCCATCCCACAATGGCACAGAAATGTCCTCCTTGTAATCTTCACCTTTCACAGCTAACCCATCCATGGGAAAATAGCCTAAGTCACAACATCGGCAAAGGCCAAAATACTTCTTTTAAATGTCTCTTCCACTACTTCACTGCGTGAAGGTCTTTAAATTCCCTGGTGACGAAGCAAGTTGCAGAATTCGGTGGACCTACTTATTCTGGGCTTCATTAAAAATCGCTTCGAATGCATTATTTAGGAGGCATCGCTGACTTCTTAGAACTGCACTCCCATTTAAATCCTTCAGACAAAGCCAATTCCCGACCGGATGAAATTCGTCACGAATCTACTACTTTTCCATTGAGTCCCCGTTTTTCCTTACCAGTCGAAATATTAATCTTCCGGTCCCAGAAAGAGAACAATTCTGGATCATTTATGGATCGACGTTACTTAATTTTTATAAGTACTTTTGCATCATTCACATATGTCTTCCAATCTATTACGTATGATAAAAATAATTAATAGAATAAACGAGCAGCTATGACTCTGTAAGTGTGAGTTCCGACATTTTCTGCTCTCCTCAGCAAATGCGTTAACACATAAACCATCTTGTTTACCATTTCATAAAATGCAACACATGTCATTCCGATGATGTGTTACTGCTTTATTGGTCTCATAACCTCAGCACAGGCTTCATAAGCCAGTCTTCTTGATGTACCAAATATAGCCTCATTCCACTGCCAGTTACAATGCATATCTTTGAGTTGTGGTGATTATCAATGGGGAATTCCACTCTTAGGCCGCTATAGCGATGTCATAAAATAAGCTAAGAGAATCTAGCGAATAACAACTCACAAAGATACAGAAATCTGGATTATTATAGTACCTCGTGTTCTGCGACAAAGTCGCCAAATCTCGCAACTGCAACTACATGACCATTCGTTGTCACAATTCCAACTTTCACTGTTTGTTTTAGGTTGTCATCAGAGACATTCCTTTCATCATTTCTAAAATATCCCACTAATGTAACATGTAATTGAGACTCCTGGTCCACGTCACGATTTCTTCTTCACTTACGGCAACTGTCGCATCCATTCCATTAGAGAGCACTTCATTTTAATGTCGAGAATCTTCACGTTAGCTCGCTGGTGAACATTCAAAGAACTTTGGGCAGTTTTCAAAAGCACTTTTGAAAACTGAGTTGTGTTGGCAATTTATTGCCTATGTTCTTAATTAAGCAGCCCCAAATGATACGAATTCCATGGAAACTGCAGCAGCATCCCTCACTATGTGGATCTCAATAGCTGCATTTGCAAAATCAAGTTCCACTTATGACACCACACCACTCCAGGCTACTTTGTCCCTCTATGAAGGGAGGAATTATCCTGGCTACGCTAAATTAACACACGATTCATTATGCGTCACTTCATGGCATCACTAACTATTCTAGGTAATTGCCTTAATTCAGATATCTGTATAGTCGCTGGTAGTGAGCTGGACGAGATTGAGAATAATCAAAAGTCTCGATCAAGTTGCGTGTGCCAAAATTCCTACATCAACTGTGAAGTCAAGATCTGAGAGAACTCAGTCTCTTAAACGATTGAACACTCAAACACCCCTTTACCAAACCGCAATAACCTGCGCACTGCTGTCAGTGCTTTACTTAACTTGGCAATGCGCAATTGGATGACCCCTCATAGCTGTTTCGTCACGATGGCTTTTACTATTTGCGTCGTTGAGTTGCCGTTTGTGCCCATCTTATCCCTACCCCTCATTCTCTCATTCAGGTCGTAAAAAGCCAATTTAGGATTTAAACTTCCCTCGGTTGCCTCACTTGTAGATTTGCTCGTCTGAATGGGTGGGCACACCGACGTGTAGATTGGATCGGCAACAGACCGCTCGGTGGCTGGAGTACAGTTTACGGGTAAGGTACTACGTTAGAAAACGACTACGAGAAAGGGAAACTTGCGGCCTCCCTAAAATTAGTGCAAGGCGAAGATGACCACCAGGGCAAGTAGCACAGCACAGATGCCTGCAATCATTTATTTGTTTGATAAAATGTCTCAGAAACTTTCATACACATTAGTAAGATGTGTAGCAAATGCTCTGAGTTTGGCCTGGTCCACTTCTCAAATTATGGTTTTCTACACAAAAATTCATGAAATGTGGTCTATATCGTTACAATGGCTCCTTATGATCACAAACATCTTGGTGCACGAGTTCCCTGCCGGCCTGATTGGTGGTGTGGGCACTAAAGCGCGCACAACAGCACGACGGCTAGAAGCTCGTGACAGGACACAATGGCCACTTCCTACCACCCACACAAGTACCATAGTCCATACTTGGTCAAGTGCCACTGCGTTTACTAAGCTTTGAATGCAGTTGCCATGATCCACAATGAAGCAAATCAGTGCAACGCACGTCTGGGGCGACCATCACAATTTGTCGAGAGATGTCGGTAGAACTAGTGGAGAAAATGGAGGCCAGCATAACCGTTGGACAAATCATGGCGCGCTGTCCTTAGTAGACGCACTTATCCTGAGGAAGTTGACACGTTTAGTAGCACAACGCTTGTGAGGTCCATTTCATAGCCGTGGGGGCAGCTCGTTTACTAGCCACATTCAACAAATTCATGTCAGGTGTTCCTTCTCTGATGTGCATCACTGCAATACCTTATGTCAAAGCTCCCAATGCTTCCATGAAATGGAACAAATAAATGGAAATGCCCGTCCACCCTTCATAAGGTGGCCTCAGATCTGTGTGATTATTTACATCGTGTTCTATTCCTGTGCCCCCCATTTTGAACCACCCAGCATTGACAGTCGGATATTGAATGGACAAATATGACTTCACTCTGTGGTGATTACAAATGTAAATCCACCTACAAAGCCACTGTGTCTGAGCGAATGGACTCCACGCGTCACCTGCATTAAATAATATGATGAGATTGGAACTGTACAGATTTAGTCGTTGTTACATTCATGCACCTCGCGTGAAGGTATTGTTTGCATTTCTTGTCTATTGACTCCACCATTAGGAGAAGTGGTTTTTGTGCGATCAAGTCGGCAAATGAATGCTTGTATAATTTGCCACTCCACGCACTTGTCACAACAGTCACCAAACTCTGCTTACCAACTGTGCCACAATCCCAAGAAGCCACCGCCAAAGTGTGTTTTGCGTGTGGTGATCTGCACACCTATTTGTTTACCAAGAATTGTCATCGTGAAGAAACATTCACCGCTGGTGCGTGATCAGTCTCTGCATACTCTACTAATAGAATCCCTTAAGCTCTACCTCATTATCAAGCATTTTGGCATCGGAGGATTACATTATGTGCAAAATAGGCTGTTGCACGCTAGTGACTTCAGGACGGAGTAATCGAGGCAGTGTTCTACAGACAAAGCTTTTGACAGAAACAAAAACGATGTAATTGAAAACGGCCTTGCTTAACGCAGGTTTCCTAATACGCCATAACTGCCTCGAGATTTGAGGGGATTCACATGCTTTAACAACTTTGCCAGTGCTTTTTCATTAAGAAGTTCCATGCCTTAAACAGCTAGTTTTGTGTAAAAACATGTGAACAAAATGCATACTGGAATTATGCGTTCGACTAAAATCACATCCACCTGATAGATGTCACCGCTGATAGGTACCACAATGTTTGCGCATTCAATTCGAAGTCAGCCACGTTTGGAGAAAGTCACTGACACTTTATTTACTGCTTTACTGCCAAAACATGAAGGCCTTACTGGATTGTAAAGAGGGCCTAGCGTTTGTGTGGTTACATGTGCCGAGAACTATCGAACCCATTTAAAGCTTATCCATGTCAATTAATCATGAGAAGGAAATGGTGGTCAAAGGAAGGAAGAAAGACCATCGGACTTACAAATCTAACTGGATTGCCAGCTTTAATGTCGTTCACGAGTTGCCTCAGAGGGACATCTTGAGGATAAGTTTGGTACACATTCGAATACCTTACTCGCCTCCATACTCTCCTTGGGAGTTTACCGAGGTCTTCAAACGACACCATGTGCCACGGATATGATCCTCGAAATAGACGCCTTCGGTAGTACAGTTTATTATCGTCATTCGATATTGCATTGACAGCTGGTCGGACATAAATGCTCATATCGAATCTACCCCTCCATTGGTAGCTTTTATTCACGGTTGTGGGAGGCCACCTGCACGTCGAGTCTTCCACGCTGTTCACCATTGGTACATCATCATACAGTCTTAGAGTGCTGGCATAAAACACTACTAGTAGGATGCAGGGGGATGCAACAATGAACGGACCCCTACTTTCCAAGCTGCAGCGCATGGTTGGGGGTAGTAGGTTGATCTTGCGTTACACCCGTTACTGTTCCGAGTAAATAGCTTTGCGAGCCAATGTTACATAGGTTCATTTGATACGTGCACAACCTAAGAGATGCGTATAAAGCATTACGTACGTGCGCGTGTGGGCGTGACAGTGAGAACGTATGATTGAAAACATAGAAAGAGAAGTGTTCACCTCTATGGTACTCACTTTGGTGTGTGTTCAGACATTTGATAAAGCATCAATCCTAACGTTCGTTGGTTGGACTACGCAAAGTGGCGGTCGACTTCAATTTGTGGCTTATAGCACCTACTTGACCTTCAAAACAGCCAGTTAGTAGGTGGCTGAAGCATTATTGGCCAAGAATTAGCCAATCACATCATTTCAACCAGGAGGGCATCAAGTGTTGACTGTGGGGGTAGTGCGTGTTTACCCCTCGCCCGAATCTATCGACACTCGCCGTAGTCATCAGTTCAAGGTATCACATGAGCTATCTACTTGTAGATGAATTAGTGGTTTGATTGACAGTTAGTAATTAGGTTCTGAATCGACTTAGGGGTGACTGTGACTGTGGGTAAAATCTAATGTCTCTTCTAGTTAACACATTTGAGCTCTTGTTGTCAGGATAAAGTTAGGTAATGTTAAGAGTTTTTTACCATGCAGCGGCAGCAAAGGCTGACCCAGAATTTTCAAACGACACTTTTGTATACCCTCCTAATAGGTGAAATCATTATACGGTATTCCCCTCAGTGCTTTCAGAATATAAGCTGGAAAGCAGCAATGCATGAATGTGCTTTCGAGCGCCCAAGCGAAATGATACCTCGAGGTGACTCATAATTATTGATACTCCTTGGCATTCTTTCTTGTCTGCATATATTTGGTGGATGTTGGTGGGGTAGACAGCAAACACCGAAAGCTGGCGACTCCATCTTCGAACACTGCTGTATTTTACGATGATATTAGGCTAACCTTATAAGCGGCACAAGACACTGAACTCTATTGACTTTGGTGGCTTCAGCAGAAAACCTACAAAATATCCATCATACACCTCCAAGATACCGTCTATCAACTAAATCGTCACGGTTGTATAGTGTTAAAGCACGCTGGGACATAGACGGGACCGTCTCCAAGCAATAATTGTTCCAACAAACCGTAGTTATAGGTGTATAAAGTTTACTCTTGTGCTCCTCGTCACCTCGATGAAATTCCAAATTTGCATAACCTCCGATCATTTTATTCGGTCATACTTCCAACATTGAGGAGGTACTGCGTAGATCAGATGATCAGTGATTTCTATACACATTAATTTTAACTTTTGAATTTGCTAGGCAAGCATTGTCAAATGTACTTAACATCAATTGGATCTGGTCAAAATGCTGTTGCTGTCTACAGAGCTGATCCTCCCCTAGGGTGTGATATGGACTGTGGTAGAATGGGGCGCTTATGTGAACATGGAAATAAACCACAATGCACTGCTAGGGGCATCGATACCATGAGCTGCATAGGGCGTAAGGCCATTGGCAGACACAAACATTTTCAGACTTAATGTGCATACCATTAACTTCATTTGTGCTTGAGATGATTACTTCAGAATTACAAAGAGCGTGTGAATTCCCTGGATTTGCATTACTGTAGCCGTTTTAGCGTATTACATGCCTGCATCAATGGCATCTTGGGTAACGATGAGCTATCAGCGCGAAGCAGTCGCTCCAAAGGCAGTTTCAAAATTACGTGCCCAACCATCATTTTCAGGTCATAACCACCAAGATGTCACTACGGTAAGTCAGTCTAGTGTAGCAGGCTAAAGATCATAGTGATTGGAATTATTTTACGCTGATTATCACCGCAGTTCTAGACAAAAAGCTTTTGTGCGTTCCCCACCCCAGCACCCTCCCCAATAAATGGCTGAAATCACGTGTTTTGTGTGCACTGATGCTCACTATAATCCTAAGGTCATCAAATGAGAACGCACGTGGCCTGGTCTCCGGTATTCACGCTGAGACAGCTAAAATCAACGACACAATCGTGCGTCATGCCACCCACTTGCTCACTAATGCGTCGCAAAACAAAGGAGTCTGTATCGGAGTGCCGTCCACTGGACACTTAACAAAGACAACACCATTTCATAGCGGAGCCAAGCAGATAAGAGGTAGATATTTATTATTCCAAGAGCTAACGATTTCCAAGCACTAATAAGTTATTTAAGCGAGTAAAATTAGTGGAACTGTGCCTTTTGAGGTGAACCGGGATAGTGAGAAAGTTGAGTAGAAGAAGGTATGCTGGGATCCCTGATTTAGCTCAAGTGGCTTTAGATACCCAGCCAACGCTAACTCTTAGGAGTTTTGGAAGATTATGCGCAATGCCCACGAAAAATGTTAACCTCTTGTACAGTTGTAAGCTTGATACTTTCGAGCGTCATTGTGGAATTTCTCGCCCTGATCATTTTCTTATATGAATGGCTGCCAGGGCTGCAAGCTGGAAACCACTGTTACTGATACTGACACCATTCGACGTGTGATCTACAGACCTACAACCCTTACACCATTCCATTTCCTTATTACAGGTGCACTAAGCATCTTACTGCCTTACGCCATTTGCTCTCTTCTATGCATAGTGCTGGGAATCAAAACTTTGTTCAAAATATCCTTTATCACACCGCCTTGTCCGACAGACACACTACCGCTGCTGCTGCGTGTTACTTCAATTATCGTTCGTACTCTTGCGGTAAGTGGCCATTCAAAGTGATTGACAACAGAGTCGCTAAATTGGACGTTTCCATTTTTTGACTTGTGGTTCGTCAACCCTAAAGTAAAGGCCAATCATGCTGTTGAAGAAAGTCACTGACACTTCATTCACTGCTTTACTGCCAAAACATGAAGGCCTTACTGGATTGTAAAGAAGGCTTAGCGTTTGTATGGTTACATGTGCTGAGGACTATCGAACCCATTTGAAACTCATCCATGAAATTTTATATAGGTAGAACTTAGGTAGCGTGTCTAAATCAACCATTTAAATTGATGTAACTTTTGTACAAACCATGCTTTAGTAGTTATACCATATTATTGCGCTGTAAGCAAGAAACGCTTTTGAAGTCACAATAAATTAATGTTCATCATCTTTTTACATTGTAATAAAAGACTTGTGGTTCTTTACGGAGGGAGCAAGTCAGCACGCAAAGCTTGACAAACCAGTTACGGTTGATTTGGCAGAAAGTGCTAAAAGCGTGGAGTTATAGCACTTGCCATTGACACCCACCACTGTGACACTAATACGACTGTCAAATCTGCCAGTCAACCAGCGGTCAATAATTAACCCACCATTTCAGTCACTCAAGCAGGAGCCAGAGACAGTGGGAGCTCTATTTACCGATGATGGGTCGTTTCTGCTGATAGACGGGGGAGCAACAGCATGGCTGGATCAAATATGCAAACTAAAATAACTTTTGTAGAGACCGTGCCTTGATAGTTCTGTGACAATAGTGCACTGTAAGAGAAATATGCTTTGAAGTTAATTCAAGTTCATCATCGTTTCGCATCTGGTTCGGAGCGTCGCTTGGCCAACCAATTGCAACTGCTCGGATGAAAAATGCCCAAAATATGGGGTTGTAGTATTTATCACCGACACCCACCACTGTGATTCTTCCACATTACCATGCGTGGAAGACAGTCTGATCAGATGCACTTGTAAAGTCTAACCAGCAAAGTACACTGCACAAGGCCGTAGTATCATTGCTAACAGGTGATTTTGAGAGTGTATCAACATAACTGCCCTTTGTGGTGAGTCGACATACCACAAGACTAGGTCGCAAAACAGGCCAATGTAACGACTTCGCAAAGACAGCCGTCTCCTTAAAATTTACAGGCGTTGAAAAAATACTTCTAATGAATTCCATCTCCCTTTTTCAAAATTGTGTCATTCTTCGTAATTTATCAATCTTAATGGTCATTTATTATAGAAGTAAGTGGTCAATTCACTGTCCGTCAAGTAAGATGAAACAGGAAAGCAGCGGTAGTGTGTTTGTCGAACAGGAGCGTCGACTAAGGGTTTGTGAGCTGAGGTTTGACTCTTATGAATATCCACAGAAGAAGGCAGGTGCAGTAAGGCAGTGAGACGCTCAATATATCTGCAGTAAGTAATTGGAATGGTGTAGAGGTGTTAGGTCTGTAGATAATACATTTAATAACGCCAATATCAGTAACAGCGGTTTCCAATTTACAACCTTGGTGGCCATTCCTATGAAGAAATAATCGAGATGAGCACTTAACCGATCAAAAGTTCCACAAGAGCTAGGAAACTCTCATTGGAATTGCACATAAACCTCTGATACTCTTAAGGATTAGCATTGGCAAGGTATCCAGGGCCACTTGAGCCAGCTTAAGGATCTTAGCATATCTTACCACACTAGACATTCGCACTGTCTCAGTTCACCTTAAAAGGCACAGACATCTTAATCTTTATGAACAGAAAATAGTAGTTGGGCACGCAACTTCGGTACTGCCGACGGCAACAATGCAGGCATGCAGTAAGCTAACACGGCTACATTTCTGTCACTTTAAAGGGAGTTTGCATGCCCGCTGTAAAATATTTATCCTACTTCTGGAGTAACCGCTTAAAAATTCTAGTTTGAATGGTCTCAGGTCCTACACAGTCCGATTTGTCGGATCTTCCGTCCTTCTACAGCCCTCTTTCCTACTTCTCTTTGATGCAATTTTCTTTGAGGCACGTAGGTGGTAGTTTTGTAAAAAGTACCTGCAATATTAATGTGGTTCAATCTCATACTGTCAAAAGCATTCCTCCACGGTTTATGCCACACCCATATAGAAAGTTCGGCTTTGTATACAAAGCGATAGCCTTTAGAGTGGATTGAATTGATGTAAAGCGCATTCGAAAATGTCTGCTAGGAAATTTGGCAAAGTTAAAACAAATTTACAAGCTAATTATTGAGCACCTGAAAAAAGGCACTGTCTGTCTGAAAACGTTTTATTTGCCACAGAAACGATTTTGCTAGCTGTACTCGGCGCTTAGAATATGTTCGAATGATAGGAATGGATGATAATGCAAATAAGCACATTCTCCTTTTGAAAATCTCCGAGAGGCTGGATAATGCTCGGTAGTGAGTGAAGCACATGCGTCACTCATCACACCTTGTTGTAACAATTATTGTTCGTAGGTGGTCCCGCCTACGGCCCGCTGCACACTCTAAGCAGCCATGGTGCTCTGGATGATAAGTGGTGTCTTAGTTTCCACTGAAGTAAACTGGCGACATCGATGCTGAGGCCTGGAGTCGATAGCATTTGTGTTTGTTTAAGATCATTTTTGCCGACAAGCCTACCAGCATGTGTTCAAAGACATATATTAACGAATAAATTGCTATGAAACAATAATCATACTGAGGCTACCAGATTTTTACATCAATTTAGCACTCAAAGGCATATTTATGTATTTTCTGGTAATAGTCTGCAACGTAATGGTAATTCTCGCATTCCGATTATGTAATTAACGAACCTTGGTGTAATAATATTGTAAAAACTCATCCAATTTACAATATTTGACTTCTACAACGATAACTTGGTCACATTAAATGGAAAGTATATTTGCTTTTTATTACCGCTGTCAAAATCATCTCCAAACCGATGACTGCTTTTCAACTCTAAGTACGCGCTTCGCGTCACATTTTGAAATGGTAAGTTACAGTGAGCCCTGCCGAACGTGGGTGGAAGGAAAACACTCACTATCTCTGTGACCAACAGGAGGTGCCCATCTGGTTGGAGGGCTGGTGTGATTGGTTATCCGTTGACCAATAATGATTCAACTTTCCACTAATTGGCTGCTTTGAAAGCAATGCAGCTTTTACAAGGCACACAGGAAAGTTGTCTGTAATTTTTAGCAATCAAACCGACAAATGAGTATGGTTTCATGCATTATCAACTGTCTGAATACATAAAAGTGGTTGAATTTTGGTGTGCACATACACACAACCCTCATGTCACGGCCACACCCACACGTACGTACTCACTGCTGCATAGGTTTCACACTGGTTGTGCCCGATTCAAATGAACCTATCTAGTAGTGACTCGCAAAGCTATTTAATCGGAGTAGTGACGGGTCTAACGCAAGATCATGCGCTGCAGCTTGGAAAGTAGGGATCAGTTCATTGTTGCATCCTCCTGCATCCTACTGGTGATGCTCTATGTCAGCACTTCAAATCTACGTGCTGATGTACAAATAATGAACAGCGTAGAAAACTCGACGCGCAAGTTCCGCCTAGGTCTCGTATTGTAAATAAGTCGTTTAAATTTGCTCTCTGTATCTACTTTAAATTTTTATTTGGCATTCATGGAATGTAACATCAACAGAAAATAGTCTCATATTTCAAACATAGGCGACTTTTCGATTGATGGTTGGAACCAAATTCTCAATGGACTTTATGCAGTCGGAGGAAGCAGGGAGAGCATGATGAGATTAATTCGGTCAAAGCTCCCTCATGGGCAACCAATAGACTTAACTGTCCACTGATTAGCATCTGCCCTATGAGGTATGGGTGTTGCTCCCTGTTAGTAACTATCAGAGAGCGTCCTGCAGCAAGCTGCTTATAAATGTCAAAGGTTAGGTGAACAAAATTCACCTATGAAAGCGAACTTGATGATCGACTGTGCTGAATCCATAGATTTATGAGTACCAACCATGCATTACAGTTCATCTTCAAACGTGCTCAACGGCATAGACACAGCACTTTTATGTTTGCTATCGCAAACACGGCAGTTGAGATGGGTCTGATGAAAAAATCCCATTTTCGAACATGTGAAATGTTTGCTTAGAGATTAAAGAGAGGATGTGTGAAGTAGAACCACGACTAGCCTGGATAGAAATAGCCGAGTTCATTCGCTTTAATGAATAAACAGAAGGTCGCAGTAACCCCTAAGTCTCATCAATTTTATAAATCTGAGGAGTCAAAAACAACTCGGTTTTTGGATGTGTAGACACTGATTTGCTGTGGCGCTGAAGCTTGAAGGTGTCTAGAAGGCGTTGGGTGAGGAGGAGTAGTTAACAAGACGGTTGGAATTGCTCATTGCAAATATTTAGATTAATGGGAAGTGGAGTTTGGAGTGCCAAGTTTCACGAGCTAACTAGTAGTCAGCTTGTTAAATTAGTCTTTACTACCTAAGTTATTTAGGATAGGACGAGCGGAAGCGCTATTTTGTTGTGCCTTATGAAATGTCTCAGCTCTAGCCTGAACGGGTTTTTACTCGGATAGAAGGAAAGAGGAAGATAGGAAGGTAGGTTCTCCACTGCATTAAACGATGTTTAGGTTACTGGATCTGTATACTGAGCAGGCCGTTTGGTAAAAGACCCACTTAAGCGCACTTTAGGGAACTTTTGCTAAAGATATTAGGCGAAAAAGTGCAAGACCAATTTCTTTTTCAAAAGTTGAGATGGAGTTGGTGACAAAATTGGACTTGATTGTTAGGATGGTGTCCTGTGAAAGTGGGCTCGCAACAGAGTAAAACTAGGTTATCACAGGCTCTTAAAAGTAAAGGCTTTCTAATTCTATGCGCTGACTAGTGTCTGTGCATTTCAAGGAAATGCTGTTCCAGTCCTTCAATTTAACAGAGTAGCCAAGCTTCCATCACATACTTAACGCCTAGCACAGAAGCCCGTATCACATGGATATTACTTAGTAGGAGGAGAGTACAAAAAATATTTTTGGCAAACCATGGCTGCAGTGTGTGCAAAGCTGTGCTGTTACAATGCGGTAGGAGTGTGGCATGTTGGTGGATATTATGTGGATGGCTTGGGGGTGGCTAATGGCACAGATATTCACTTGGCGATTTCGTCAAACAAAAACGCGTTCTTATCACAATGAAGCCAGCGAGCTAACAGCTTGAACACAATGCCGCAGAAAGTGCATGAAAATAAAAAGAGACAAAATTTTTTGGAGAAGTTGACGCATGGGTTTACATTCGCATCAACGGTGGTAATGGATTCACACATGCTCAATCAACCTTCCATGACCAATGCTGGAAGATTTTAAAGATGGGGGGGAGATGGAAGGAAGCACGATGGTAATGAAGCAAACCATGTTTCAGAGTGTACTCAAGCACTTGTATGCATTTATTTGGCTGCATAAAAATGGGCATTTCGCATTCATTCATTCATGGCAATAATGTACGTCGACGAAGAAGCACATGATATTAATCTGTCAAACCTGGATTGGGAACAGGCTCTTGCTGCCCAGCTGCCTCGACGCGGTAGGATGGAGCTCACTCGCTTCTGGCTGCCACATGCCGAGCTTGGGTTAGTGTCCACACCCAACCAGGCCAGCAGTGAACTCGTGCACTGATACTTTTGTGGTCATCCAACATTACTTCACCAGCATAGACGACGTTTCGAAAATCTTTTCTGCGCAAATGGCCAATATTTGAGAGGGAGGATAAAACAAATTTAGAGGGAAAGCAGGACATTTTATAAATTACTCGAAGAGTTTCGAAGACGCTTTAATGGAAAAACGAATGACTGTAGACATTGGTGCTGTGCTACTTGTCCTAGTGTTCATCGCCGCCTCATGCTAATTTTAGGGATTCTTCGAGTTCCCTTTGCTTGTGATCATTTTTCAACAGAGTACTGTACTGGCGGCCAAAGGGCGGTCAATTGTTGATTAGATTCACGCATAAGTGTGTTCATTCCGTCCAGGCAATCAAATCTACAATTGAGCCGATCGAAGGAACCTTAAGTCTTAGAATTGGCCGACCATGATCTTGAGGGGATAAAGGCAAGTCAAGGATTGGATGAGCGTAAACATCAATACAACGACGTGAGAAGTGAAAAGCTACCACGACGGAACGGCTGTAGGTGGCATCCACAACGCGAGGTGGCTCACATGCCACCTTCACTTATTGAGGTAATTCGCCTGTTGAGGCAAAAGTAATTCATGTGTTTCCAAAACATGTATCTAAAAAATTGATTTGCTTGCGCATTACTAAGTTACTTAAAACAACGATAGTAGTGCATATGATATTACGATTTGATAAGACAGTATTTGAGTGTTCAATAGTCTAAGAGGCTGAGTCACTTAAATCTCGGCATAACAGTTATGATTTTGGAATTTTGGCACTGCTGCGATCATGCAGAGCGTCAAATTAAGGCAAGCTTTAGGTTGATCTCAACTGTCTTACAGTTCTGAAATGAAATGAAAGGCATGTTAACGGAAATGGTGGATTTTTATGGAAATTTCGACCACTGGGGTGAATTTTTTTGTGGTGGTAGAAGTAAATAGTCATAAAAAGTGGTGGGAAAATTATGATAGAGAACGAATATCTGTCAATTCTGTCGCTTGTAATGAGCTTCAAGACATGTAAGAGCGAAATTAGCTGTCAAGATTTCCACCTTCCTTGACAAGCACCTCATTTGAGGGATCTGCACAGTTTCTAGTAGTGCGTTGAAATCGGAATAGATACATTAAAAAGTGGCTTATAATGCTTGTGCTAAAGTTTAAAAACTCGAAGACTAGGTTTGCTAAAACTCTGCGTTTGAATGGTTCTACAGCATCGAAATGACAAACTTGCGTTTCATGAAGGGGTAAATAAGACGGCCAGTGTGTGAACAAATTTATTTAGGAGTTAGAAAACAATAAACCCCAAATTCAAAACCACAGTGATTCGAGTAATTTTTGCGACCTCTTTTATCGTGTGCGCTAGAATGAAAGACAGGAACGAACAGGACAAAAGTAGTCATAAAAATTAGGCAATCATGGACAATGACAGGATGAAAAGTAATTCTGTTTCTAGGAGCTAAATTGGGAATCCTAAAAGTTGGAGCGAAATGAGGGTTTAATTGAATTGCTGTAGAGGTATAAGAAATTTCATTCCATGACTCATAGACGTCAGAAACACCTAGTAGACTCCATGCTAAGCAAATTTCAGTAAAGCGTGCGGTAGTTTAACCCATTGAAATCCACTACTTCCCGCATCAGTAAGGAAGTTGGAGATCTCTACGCAGTTGCAAGACATTGCCAGTGAGGTCGTGAGGTAATACTTGCAAGAGAGGGAGGAAGCACCTTTGCCACCGCCGACATTGTGAAATAGTCTTGGATCCGCAATGATGACTTGGCTGTGAAAAGAGCAGAATTCTGGAAAAGAGTGTTCTGTTTTTATGGGGGCCGAAAATTGCTTGCAGTGATTCGGCAAATACATAGGTTAGGGAATCGCGTCAAGTTAGTCAATGCATCCCTAATCGACGGCGAGTTAACATCAATACAGACGGACCAGTGGCTTGATGGAGAGTGCTGAATAGGCAGTGAGGAGAGAGGGCGAAGGAAAATGAGCCAAAGCCAAAGGATCAACACGTTTTGCAGTGCATTTCAAACCTCTTCGCAAAGAGCAATTAGTGTAGAAAATAATCAAGTGTAATTGATTACTGAACTCATTTGTATCAGGTTGAAGGCTAGGCACAGCAAAAGTCAAGTATGTCGGTTCCTTTGCTAAAGCCTACTTACCCGCCACGAGCTACACATCATGCATCAGACGTTACTCCCTACTTTTTGCTGAAGGACGTCACTGAGCCTAGTGAAGAAAAGAGAGGTTTGATTAGCGATATCAAGGCTCACCTACCGTAAGACAAATCGTGAGACACTGTCATTAGTAGACGCCGCTACACTGAGATGATTGACGCGTTCAACTTCACAACGCTCTTAAGTCAATTTGACTAATCCATATCAAGTGGTCCTTCTTCAACAGACACCACTGTTATGAAGAGCTGCAAAATACCCAGTATTCCATGTATTGGGCGAGTGCATAAAAGTGCTTATTGTTCCCTAAAACATGGTGGTACTTGAATCCATCTTTTTCACCTCCTCCAACATTCGACTCTCCACAGTGAGCGTTGGATGCTGGTTGAGCGCGTGTCGCTATTGCTAGCATAAATACACGTACAAACCTGAGAATGAAGAGTCGTTGTGTCCAGATGAATGTATTATATGCAGCAAAGAGGTAGACTGTATACTAATTTGGCTCGCACTTCACTCATGCATTTTATGTGAAGGTGATGTACCCAAATTGCCTGTTCACTAGCCCCACTGTGCTAGGAAAGGAGTTTGTGTAACCACG
>CM010314.1:20416223-20455782 GCA_001923025.3 Taenia multiceps | reverse complement strand
AAGGAAATTCGTTCTACCTCCCTCTCATTTATTCGGCCACTTATCCCCACCCAAATGCATCGTAGCTGTGGGATGGGAACACAACGTCACAACCTGATTGAGTCGATTCCTCAATCTCGTTAATGCGAAAATCAACATTGTGGTAGTGCATCGTATTGCTGACATCTCAGCTCATGGCCACCCAGGTTTGTGCATTTAGTTGAGCATCGTGGCAGGCATAGCCTGTACAGTAGTCGCTTGTCATGACATCATTAATATGTAAAAGCTTGCGTGGTAGGACTGGTAAAATTTACCTCTTTGAGGCTAGGATGCATTCTTTCCTTGTTTACAGTCATTGTGCTGAGCTCCACACGCATGTCTGTGCCATTCTTAGCAAGCATGTGTGTCTTCTGAAACGCCTAGCACTTCATTGTGAAAGGTAGGTAACAAACCCGAAGGCGCTGTTTGAATGAAGAGGATGTGCTTACTGCTGACACTGTGGTGGAGCTTCAAGGCATCTCTCGATGGGTTGTAGAGCTTAGTAGTAAAGGACGAGTGGACCGAT
The DNA here is from genome assembly GCA_001923025.3 of Taenia multiceps. NCBI lineage: Eukaryota > Metazoa > Platyhelminthes > Cestoda > Cyclophyllidea > Taeniidae > Taenia > Taenia multiceps. The sequence continues at coordinate 20,455,238 of CM010314.1, read as the reverse complement.
TGTAAGGACAGCAAATCGCTTCGGTACATCCGTAGACTGAGCAGTAATCAGCGCCAAATATTTTCATTAGAATTTCCCATCCACCATATAAATTAGAAAGGAAAAAGGTGGTAAGATGCTATGACCATCCAAGTGTCAATTATTCCACTTGGTTTACATTTTGAAAGACAGGATTATACTTGAATAGGGTAGCAGACGGTATCGAACAAGTAGCCATTATGCATTCACACATTGTCATTCGAAAGTAACTGAGCTCTGAAGCTACTCGCTCAAATATCACCTCCTTTTATAAGATCACGAGTGTTTAAAACGACAATGAGAGATTCATAGAGCAGGTCGGCTGTGTTGTCCATTCACTCTGCACAGCATAGCTGGACTGACAAATAAGATGGCGTGACACAGCCCTACTTGTGCACACTCATTGCCCGAAGTGGAGTTCTTTAATTATGACAACAGCCAATGCGTTGACCCTGACTTGGTCTTCAAAAACGCAGGGATTTTTTGAACTTTGACATTAGGTAATAAGAGTCAATGCGAATGATAAAAGCTGCACCAATCTTGGTAGACTGCTACGTTGCAAGAACTTATGGTAAGAATCCTCGAAAGGCGTTGCCGCAATGCCGCAATAAAAGCAACGAGGAATTCATGATGTTCTCCGGACGGAATTACTTCCATCATATGTTGGTGCACTGCCATTAGCCGTGGTATGTGTTCACAAAAGAAGGCAAACCATCCGAGGCAGAGATATTGATGTTCATGTGACAGTCTCCCGAAGCAGATGGGGTTTCGGGAAGCGGTCCAAACGAAAGCGACTCCAATTAGCATGCTCAATAAAAGCCAATTTTGAAAAATATTCTGAGTGAATGGATGTGGTGGGTGCAAAATGGTCCTCATAAGATCTTCAATAACAAGTGAAAAGAAAAGCGGCTCGTTTGTGTGCGATGTGGAAGGAGTTGGCTGGTTTGCTGCTCCCCTCTGCCTGTCTCCACCTATGGGAATAAAATATTTAATCGCAAGTACTGTTGCTTTGCTTAATTGATGGCAGTTGATGGATGATTCGGGAGTTAAATGATGCCAATGGAAAGTGCCTTTGGCGGTAGGTATGAGAAAAATCCAAAAGCAGTGCCATTCTACGTGCTGTCGAAATTCAAAGAAAGCCTTGCATTTTATGCTAAAATGAGAACCGAGAATGTGAGTAACACAGCCGACGAATTGCAGTGGCGTTGTTCTGACAGGGTTACCTGAGGGCTATGACAGACAATAAAACAAAGCGTGTCTTGGCTCACCATTGACTGTTGAGCCCCTGATACAAGTAATGCAATGGAACCACTTGCATATTTTACCACCACTAATTTCGTCAGTCATTTCCTGACTGACTGTCAAAGCACGGAAACTTGTGGTTTGCAAAAGCTACGTGACAGAACGTGGAGCTCTAACGCAACTACAACCGGACAGTCAGTCAGCTAATCAGTCTAATCGCATAAACGCGGCTTGTACTTGCCCATTGAACTAATTCTTCTGCTCCCAACTGATTGGCATGGAGCCATAAAACCATCCAAAGAGTTCTTGCATGCAGAGACAGTATGCAAAACAAGCAGAAACCTCCTGCCTGAGTGTGATCACCATCGCCGCGTCGAACTCTTAAATCTATTGGCTCATCCCATCCAAGTCTGCTGGTGTTGCCCCCTGCTTCTGATGTGCTAGGCTCAGGACGCATCTCCTCTTTTCCACTTCCCTTACCTTCTTCATCCATTTATGAGACCTTTAATGAGAGAGCAGCAAGGGATTAGTAAGTTTCGTGAGTGATCGCAGCAAATTGCACAGGTTAGGGAAAGTGGTAGAGAAAAGGAAAGTGCGACGAACCGCGTTCGCTCTACCAGAGGCACTCAGTGAATCAACGCTCCAACAAATCGTGCATGTGCATATATATACACAAACCTAAACCTGAAATGCACTCAATCTCCGAGGCTTATGAAGCACAGTTTGTTAAGACCTGATCAGTGTCCGAAGTAAGCGTGAATGGATGTCGTGAAGAACGCCAATCAGCAAGACTGCAAGCACTCGTGGCTGAGTAAGAACTCTCGGAACGATGTGGATGAGTTCTCGTCACCATCTCATTGCCATCAGTAGGTCCGTGGCATTTCGTCTGCTGCACCACACCTACGCGGCATTGGCGACATAATAAATGCCATGTACTAGCTTGTACCAGTTTGAATCAGCTTAGAGTTGCAGCCTTGGTCCGTGGGTGTCCACTTTACTCAGCGTCTCATCACCAGCAAGTCGTGGTGCTCCAAGGGCTGATAGCCTCACTTCAGGTCCTTATGCTGTGGGAAGGAAAGCGTCGAAATTGATGTGTAAGTGGGCTAAGGTGAGAATGTTCAAGGATTCAAACTTGAGCAGTAAAATACGCTAGGCGGTAAATCAGTCCCCAGGATGTCAGATACCACAGAATGCAGGAAGTGATTGTGAGGGACCTATCTGGGTTGCATGTAGTAGCCCTTGCATTTCAAAAATGCTCCAACCCTACAAGGTAGTGGAGGTGAATAGCTTCCATGTGGGACACTTCAACCTTGGATTAGAAGCACTGACCTCCGCGAATATCCTTGCTTCCGCCTGTAGTTTGTGCTTATTAGAAATAGCGGAGATGTCTAACGAAATCTGTTCCGCAAGTGAAACAATTTGCGATTATTAAATTGGGTGAAGGCTAAAGTCCCATCGCGACCTTAGCATGTGCTGCAGTGGTGGTGAGGTGGAAGTCCTTGAACAGTTAGGCCAATCTGCTGTCTTTAGGAAAACTGAGTGGAGAAGTGAGAAGTCGGCATTTATTTGTGCCATGGATGTGCGGTCACTAGTCTACACAATCGTCATAGACGCAAAGGATGCCTTACTAGCTGTCACTGTCACATATCTCCTCCTGCTGGATTAGGAAAGAGAGTTAATAGGTAAATCAGTAATTTTAGGAGTTAAAGCCATTTCGATGACGCTTGATATTCTGCGAGACCCTTTACGTGCTGATAGAGCTTAATCAAGGCCTGACGTTCCGTTTCGAGCTGTGCATGCTGTTTACTTTAAAGTCGCATCTTTCGAATTGATGTGAGTTGTCACAGCAACAGAGGGGAAGAGAATGTCAGTAGTCAAATCATCTTTTAGAACCGGTAAAGGCCAAGCGAATCAGTTTTTGACAGTTTACGAGGCATGACGTATGCTATTATGTCTCGTCGTCATGGTCCAACATCTTCATTTATCTAAGAAAATGAAGGTGCCTCGGATTGGATTCGGAAACACGTGACAAAATTATCTGCTTCTTTGACAGCTCAATCGCACATTGCTCGTCTCTGAATGGTGGAGTGTCTACTTGGCATTCCAAGGGAAGAATACTGGCTCGACAATATCGAAAGCGTTCTCTTAAGGTTTGAGGACTCAGAGTGTGGCAGAAAATTGGCATAGTCAGCTTTCGCATCGTTTGCGTCATCTCATTTGCTTCCACCATTTTCTACGCATTCATGTCTCCTTTATTTGCCAAGTCTCGACTCAACTTGTAGCATGGCCACGTGAGTGCAGGATTAAAAGACAAGATGACACCCGCGTGGAGGAATAAGAAGAAGTTACAGGAGTTACGGATGAGGCAAAAATGCCTTTTTAACTGCAGTGAGGTGTAAGGGTACCAGGCTACGAGTTTCGGGGCCTCGCACAAACCTGTTTTTTCACCAACTGAACCACCAATTCCAGCCCTTCCAGTAGGGGCCATATGCATGTTTTTATCTCTGTGTAACAGGATAGTAACAGGCGTTGTTGCCGGAGTGTCAGCAAGTGGACAATTACCGCAGGCAACAGCATTGTCTGTTGCAGGTCAATCACGAAGTACTCGCAATCCTTTGTACATCCCGTCAAAGTGAAAGGGGACCGTTTAGGTCCATCCGGGGTTATGTATCGGAATTCAGCCCATCAGTAAGGAAATAAACTAAAGACGTTAGTTCTGCTAGCGCAAATCGTGCCCTTGCCAAACATCACACAGTCATTGGAGAAGTCGGTGTTTCCTCCCTTTTAAGAGAACAGACGTGCTCGATTCGTATTCACTGTGTTAAGTCCGCACCTTACATGAGAACGTTTTAATGCAAGGGAAGAATTGTTGGCAGTGCATTGAAGGATGTTCTACATAGTCATATCGTTGCAGCCTTGCCATTCTCGTTCCTTTTGAATTAGAACCTTAAAAAGATTTCAATGCGTCATTCCATGCGTTCTGAATTGAAGGATGCGTTATTGGACCAGACACCCTTCCCAATCGAGGCTCTGTCATGTGTGCAGTTGGTTTGATACAACTACTGCACTTGGTTCCTTCCGCGGCTTTATCTTCCTAAGTCAACTACTCCACAGAATTGGATATCACGACGACCAACACCGACATTGCTGTCGCCTTATTAACCACACTGTTTAGTGCAAACGACGCTGGCTGATTTCCAGCCTCATGTGTTAAACTGCCAGTGAATTGCATTTCCAGAATTACAGATTTTAACCTGAAAAAAACCTGATAAGCACTTCGTTTTCCTTATTCACTGTTTAATCAATCTATGCATGAACGCATAAAGGCCTTTCTGCTTAAAAATAAGGATTAGTTAATGGGTTATCCTTCCATTAACTACTTATTTGCAAAATTCTTGCCATTTAATATTCCCATCCACTTCTCCATTCACACCTCCTCTTTTGTTTATGCTCCTCGTTCTACGGCGGTTATCGTAGGCATTCTCTTTTTACCTCTTTAATACAGATATCAACTGAGTTCCAAACAACTTAAACAGCTCCTCTTCCCTCCTCATCCAACTGTCTAGCCGAGGTGAATTCTCTTTGAACCCTGCTGCCAACTCGCAGCTTCTGTTCAATTCTTGTGCTTTACTCTCCCACTTTTCTGCATAGGCACACCATGTCGTGGTTGGAACAACTGGCACTACTTACTCCAATGACAGCCATAGCTCTTCAGCAGGTGGCACTCAGTAGCCTCGATGTGCTGCTGAGTTCGCATGCATGTCTGCTTCACAATAGATCCACTAACTAGAAGTAATGACAAAGCAGCATTGGGAGAACAGTTGCCTTCGTAATTCACTAGCCCGCCATTTTGCTGGGACAGGGCAACATTGTGGACACTTCTGCATAAGTGGTCAGTTTGAGGATGTAGGTCATTTCCACAAGAAAACGTGAAGGATCAACTATACAAGTGGTAGTAGATTGTGCTAATGGAGGCCAGTCAAACTGCTGTGCCTCATGCAATTCGCATTTACAAAGAGGGGGAAGCAGTTGCTTTTCAGAATCTCCTGTATGCTGAGTGCATGGAAGTGCTAGACTTACAAATTGTCTCGTAGGCTGGCGAGGTCTGTGCAGATAGGAGGAAGTCTTCAAGGGGAAGGACGTTGGTGCACCGACTTCCAGTATGAGAGTTGTGTGCGTACGCATGGTAATGGTGGGATCAATGGTAGCACTCACCTGGGTTCTCCGGCGTGGATGCCATGACTTTGAACGTCTTACTTCAGTGTGTTTGCCTTTCCGATTGTAAGAGTGACTTTCAGTGTCATTGGTGCAGAGGAGTCTGTGGTGTGTTGTTTGATAAGGGAGCACAGGGTAATCGGGATTACCTATGTGAAAACAAGAACTAATATATATCCTAATCTGCAAAAGTATGGCATGATGGGGATTTGTGTCAACTAGCCCACAGACATCACATTGGAGAGTCATTTGGCTACACGGGCCCTACTTGACCTCGTCTCTAGACCCGGATCCATTGGCAGCCGTTTGTGCAGTCGCACTGTGGTGCGTGTGTCCTGCCAAATTTTTGACTGGCTTTCACCCATCATCTCAGATGGCATTGCATGGCTTGAGGGTACGTGGAACCCTCAAGTGCAGGCGGAGGGTGGAGTGAGGCTTATACAATAGCACAGTTTACACCGCATCTCACCAGGTCAGTGAGCTATCATTGTTCTCCAAGTGAAAGCTCATTGACTATAAGGTGAAGGTGCTCTCAGAAATGCCACTTGGTTTATGTCTGCGCAACGAAAGTTTACGACTGAGCATGTTGGCAGACATCATTTCGTTTTACCTTCTCTTCATTCAATGCCAGTCTGTAACAAATTGGTTGAATGGAGGGTGTACAACACCACCTGGGTTACCACTGAAATCAGTCATTATCAATTGAATACACTTATCAAGCTACAACTTGTTAGAGTTGTTTAAATACACCCAAGTGATGTCTGCACGTGGAATTAAGGGTGTTGAGGAAAGACCTCCTCCACACATGCATCGGTCTGTGATCACCCACCGTTAAGATCTGTTACAAACTCATAAAGCGTTTTGTGTCCTTCCTAGTCTCCTCGCACTTCCGTTCTCTATTGGTCACGCTGACTTGACAGCTGGTCCGTCAATCACGCATGTGACGAGTGTTCACCACTCAATCACATCCCACCATGTTAACCGTGCCGAAATATCGCCTCCTAGTTGAGCAGTTTGACTAGTTTTCTTTTCCCAACATGCTTATTTTTCACTGTTTCTACGCCCGACAATTCTCGAACCGCAAGAGTTTTCTGAGTTAAAGCGATCTTCGAGGTACAGAGCCAACAATGAGCGGAGAAGTCATGATGAACATCGATTCCGTCTGCAGAGCACACCGCATCGCATGATCTGACGACTCACACTGCCATGTGGAGTGAGACGGTGAGGAGGGTGGCTGTAACCTATTCGTCCATAGAAGTCGTATCAGTATGACAATTGTTGGAATTCAAGTCCCAAAGACGTTGGGTCTTGTGACCACAAATGCTGTCAGCGCAGCTCAAAATGGAGAGCTGGGGAGAATTGGCAGTCCACTGCGTCCACTCCCCTTCAGCATGCTTCACGTCCATTGCTCTAGCCTTCCATTAGTGCGTTGTCAAATCACGCATCCGCTTAATAATTTACTTCTTCAATGCTGTTGATGCTAAATGGGTCAAGAGTAACTCAACGAGGCGCATCATTTTGCACACTAGCACTTACCATACGTCTGTAGCAAATCTCAGCATGGGGTTGGCCACAATTTTACGACAGTTGGAATCCAACAAGAATAACAGACACTGATGCGGGCGAGATGATGTGGATATTTGCAAAGAGGATGCGAGGAACACAAGCCTTACGGTTAGATTAGCCTATCTCTCGTCCACGTCAAATCCCATTTAATCGTCAAATAGAGAATGCCTTTAACCATTTGTGGTAAGTTTATTTGCCAGAGCCCAATTGTTCAAGTCTGACACCAACAGTCACATGAACAAATGGAAGAGTAATGTTGAATACTTGTGTGAATATACATGAGCCGAAATATCGACGTCCACAAAGGAAGCGCTTCCAATGCTTTCTTGGTGATGCTTACGCGCTTTGCTCGCTATTACTCTATTGGCTTTCGTTTCGATGCTTGAATCGACGATTCTTAAACCACAACCGAATTCGCCATCTTTCAACGCCAAGTCGGGCTGCAAGCTCATCACACGTGGCTAGGCAGGGATGCATGGTTTCTGCAAACACGGCCTCCAACACCTGTAGCTCTTCCCTTGTGTAATTTCTTCGCTTGCGTCTGAGTGGACCCAAGGCTAAAGCGAAATGCAGAGCATTCAGTAAGATTTAATGGGGAGCTATGGATTATTCCACTAAACTAGGCGTGACGATTTAAATGACGACTCTACCAAAGCCTCAATAGCAATGTCTGTGCATAAGCATGAGGCACTAACTTGACCTCCTCTTTAGCCAACATTGTCCATCAACAAGCAAAGTTTAATTGCTAAGCCCACTAACTAAGATTTGAATGCATTTCCGTTAGAAAGGTAAGTTAGACTGGACAAAAGTTGTGATAGTAGGGATTTCGCCTTGGTGGGGGGCAAAATCGTGGTGGGTTGATGAGGAATATTGAGATGGCCGATGTCAACAAGTCGAGCCGAATTCCTTCCTACAAATTAATATGACCACAAGAAATCCAAATATACGGCTGTGGGCATACCAAAACTATGCCAGGCTGGTTGCCACGCCGTCGAGATTAAACAAGAAATGCCTACAAGTGCAAAGAGCAGAATGGTGGAGTAATTGTACCGTAAATTATTTCATACCTCTGTGCCCTGAGCTTGGTGACACGTCATGCATACTTCCAACCTCGGGCTCAAAGCCACTCAGGTTCGGCGGCTGTTGTGTTTGCTGCGAAAGCGTCTCCGTTGCTGGCACAAGTGGACCTGGCTGCTGACATCGATAGTCACGACACTGTTGTTGCAGTTGTGGGCCTGTAGCACGTTGTGAAGGAGGCATTGTTGCATGTAGGCGAACCGGATTAATGTTGTCTTCCCCTAAATTGGAAAAGGCATACTGCCTTTGAGGGGTGGGTATACTTGGCATCTGAGGCACTAGTTGGACAGATCGCCATGTGGAGTTAGGCAGAGGAGGTGGGTCAACGGAAGGTGACTGGTAAGATGTGGGTGGATCAGTCCTCGACAGCGTTTGACTTCGGCTTGCATCCCATTGGTAGCTTCCAATATGCTGCTGGCATGGAAATGAAGGAATGAATATGATACGTATTTACCCACGACAGAAAAAGCACCGAATCCACTTACTTAACGAGGCGTACCTCACTAACTGATTGAAAAGGAGCGTCTGTCTGCAAAGGAGAGTCTTGTGAGCTAAATTGCATTCTCATAACTAAAGTTCCTGATGGCGAGGAAGGCGTCGATCCCCCACGTGTCAGGTTGTCGTGTCCTTGCACTACATTGCGCCAAACGGTGCCAACAAAATCCTCACTAAATTGATAGCGTTTGCTTTGCAGTGATGCGGGCTGAAGCGCGGGAGATATAGCATTATAAATAGCTCGATTATGAGTGATGGTTAGGGATGAGCTCCTGCTCAAGGGATGCAGGAATCACGGAACATGGTAAGCCAATCTTTCGAATTGCGGAGCGGTATCACAGCTGCACGGAAAATGGCGCAACTAGTGCATGAGTAGGAGAGCATGAGAAATTACCGGATTGGTTTGAGGTTCGGGTGTGGCGACCAAAGTGTGCATGGGCGGGAGGGATGTAGATGTCGTCGGACATGGGTAAGGCCAAGACGGTACCTGTGTTGGACAGGGAATGGAAGCATGTTGGAAGGTTCTCTAGCAGACTAAAGATGGCAAAATCAAACCGAAAGTGGCAACATTTTAGGGTTTGAGTTTTGTTCAATATGTGGTGGAACGAATGGCAACTAGTCGACGTCTCTCGACTTGACTTCCCTGCGCACTACTGCTTATGCGATGATTACGGAGTGGGGGAGGAAATCTCAAGTCGTTTTTACCCCACCACAGGCAAACGATGGCAGCTAAGTTAGTGTGGGACATTAATGATGTGAGAACTGAAGTTGGGAAAGCACCTGCACCAGTGTTGACGGAGTGGCGACCGACGGATAGGAATGGAGCGTGTGTGATGTTGAGAGGGAGGGATCGATGGCTGCAGAAGCCATCGATACAGGAAGCTAAAACATGCCAAAAGACACGATGCACGACACACTTTTCTTACTTTACTGGCTGTGGTTGGTGAAAGGTAGAAGTTCATTTGATCTTGGTGTAGGAAGCGATAACCGACTAGGTTACCCACTCGTAATTCATTTCTCACTGCAGGAGGGTGAGAATGCTAAATGAAACCAATGTCAGAAACCAAGTCATTAATAGATAGATATTGGCTGGAGCAATTGGAGGAGATGGCAATTAAACTAACTGGTGAAGGCTGGAGGGGAATGTAAAGGTGTACAGTTGACGCGCATCCACTCTGCTGATAAGATCACTACAGCGATCCACAATGTAGCAGCATCCCTCCCTTTGGGCGGTAAGTTGCCTGTCATCATTACCCTAACAGTTCATTGCCCACTATTAAGCTCGAAAACCCATTTTACTCGATTGCGACAGGAGTGTAGCAGGGCGCAAGAGGAGTTTCGTTAGCCTAATCTGCCCTCGATGCGTGCAAGTAAGAGCATTTAATGAGAAGTGTCGCATACTGCACATACATTGTGCCCTCCTGCCTTCACCACTTCATAGTAACATGCTCCTCTCCTTCACATGTGATAGTGTTCGGCGTGAGCAAATGCGAATGGGGCGAAATACTTTAAAAGGGATCAGACATTACCTCCATTGAATGCACGCGATGCGCTGGAGATGGAGACGCAGAATAGAGAGACGGCGTTGATGGTGCTTGTACTGGCGCCTAAATCGGGCAGATTTCAGTAAGTAGCGTCGAAATCACACATTCCTGTTAGGTGTGATAGCCCAAAACAGTGCAAGTTTAGCTAGCTTCAGACTGTAGATGCAGACATCAACTTAGCCCCCAAACTGCAGCACTCCTGCTCTAGTACTTTCGCCAGAATCGCAAGCATCTATACAATTCGTTTTAAGGAACCACGGCAAGGTCGCCCCTCACATGATGCTGCATCAGATTAGCAAGATGTTGCAGTTTGTGCCAAGTAGGTCTAAAGTGTCTTTCAAGCTTGCAAGTAGAAAGGTGCTGAAAGAGCAGAACGTAATCCATGAGTAGATTACCACGTGGAACGTGGTGTGGGCGTGTGTGATTGTGTGCCGCCATCTCGCCTCTCTCACCTCGCAAACAAAAACCTGAGAAGCAAGCAAATTTCCCTCCTCTTTCCAAGCACTTGCAGCTTGCAAAGGATCAGGCAGTTAAGAAGGAGTAAATTTGAAGCAAGGCAGTGGGACGATGAGCTCACTTCGACAGGGGTGATGACTGCGGTGTCAGCGCTCACTGCATAGTTCGTGGAATGGCCGGTTGGCTCTTGAAGGCCTGAAGCTTGATAATGCTGATAGGGGTAGTTAGCGTCGTTCATGCGTTGCTGCTACCTGCAAACAAGATTACAAACGTTTCAGTGTTCATTTTCCAAGGGGTGATGGTTGGTAGTCTGTTTAGGCATCAAATTTGCAAAAATAAAGACATGTATGAAGAATTAGTTTGCTGACATGAAATTGGAAAAGTTGGCTAATACGCTGGCCGGTAACTCATGGATCATCTATGTGAAAAGCAACCATGTTGGCAAAATGGAACGCGCATAATCGTGTGGTCCTCATAGCCCAGAAAGGCACTTTTGGCACGCACGCACGGTTTAGCCGCTGCATTATGAGGAAGTCGCGTACACAGAGGAATAATGGGATGGTAATGCATTATGTAGCCATAGCGCAGACACAACACGAACCGCTCACTCACCTCCACCCAACTGTACAGCTAAACGAGCTGAATGACAGTCTTCCGAACCGTTGATCATTATAAACCCACCTCGCCTTCCTTATTGGGCTAGCCTTATTCAGTTGGGGTGGGCGTTCATTCGCGAGCAGTGATTGGCCAGCCTCGACACTATCCCATCATAGGATGGTGGTTGGGTAGTTGCATGAGCCAATGGTAAAGTGGCGTAAATTCATCCGAAAGTCGCAAAATTTGTAAGGTAAATACGGAGTTAGGGTACCAAATTGCAATTTTTAAGGCAACCAAAAGACGCCAACTCCAAAACCTAATTATTTTGGCTTATTGATTGAGGAGGATGCAAGAGGTATTGCGAAGGCCGATTAGCTGCTTCAAAATGTAGGTAATGTACCGATGTCCTCGCACATGAATCACATTCCAGCCTAATTGTCGCGAGAATAAATGTCTTTTGAATTACCTGATAGGAATGGCGAATTATTGGGACTTGGTCTTCCACCGAGCGCAAAAGTTGGACACCACTGCAAGGGCTGGTGATCGTGCATTTGCTTTGCAACTATTAACTTTTATTAACAAGCCTCTCACTACGCTAATGTCAGTATGAGCTCAGCAGTTTATTGTTTGCATGCAAGTAGAACACTAGCCTAATTCGTGCTAGTGCAGATGGGAGGGTCGACATTGAAAGCGCAAGGATAGGCTAGACGCAGACAGGAAAATAACTGCATCAACAATTGCTCCATTACAACACATTGATGCTCCCAGTTGACCGAACGTAAGGGATGCAGCAGAGGGAGGTATAGTCATGATACCGGTTTTACACTCTTCTGGACTATAGCATTTCAGCTCAGGACGTTGCTTGTCCTGTGTTGAGGAAAGTACTTTCCACGAATTAATGGCCCTTTTCTAAGTATGCGAGACGCATGGATGCGCATTTTACAAAGTTCCTAGAATAAGTCATATTCTGGGAGCATCGTAGTTACTGCTAGCCGTCAATATCACATTCTCCTTGAAATTCGGCAATCCCAGTTCCTTGGTCACTCTTTCCGTTATCGTGTCGAAATCTGCTGTTTGGCAGACCTTTGTTTAGCCATGCTGACAGAGAGGCGATGTCACGCTCTTTGTTTAACAATCGGACTGCGAAGATGGGAGGCTAGTATCGCACACATCAGTCTCCAGGTCCTGTGTTGTCATGGCAGTATGGCTTCAAATGTCACGTACCACGAAGCCCTGACCCGAATTGGTCATAATACTTCTACTGGGGCTGTGGGATCATCAGCTCTGTTCCACTGTTGGCTCAGTAATTTTGCGACAAATTTGGCCATTCTTGAGGCCACGAACTCCATGCTACTGAATTTATTGTCATTTTGGTGGGTGCGGTGGGGCATATAAATGGGGAAAGTTTGTGCATTGTTACCTTATTGCCTTTGACTAATAATCGAATTTGACACAGATTATCAGGTAATATCTGAATACAGTTAACGTTTCACAAATGGTAAACTTTGCCGTAGAGTCAGACTGTCAGTGAATGACCGAGAGACTAAGAGAGGGAGAGTGACAGGCGGGTGAGTGGGAACGCGCTCTCATTTGGGAGGAAGTCTCTCCTCCCCATAAAGCTCAGTGCGGCTGCATTCTGTCCACTGGCGATGGGCACTTCAAATCATGTGCTCAGGCATTCATTCCACGTCCTTTCTCATTGTGTGAAGTGGGCGAATTAAAGGATTTGACACTTCGTTAATTCTTCTTTAATTCCAAGCACCAACGCTAACTGAATGCAAACGTGACCTATTTCTCAGGTCTGGGTCACAATATAACGCGACTGAATTTCCCGCATTGCATGCAGCTGACAAAATTGACAGGCGCATTACAATGTCGACATCCTCAAACGTGCTGTTCATCAAATCTTTGCAGGGAGGCTCACGTTCAGATTTGTATTAGTGATATTAGTACCATTACATGAATAGGCGACAATATGTTTGGGGAGTCGGTGCGTTTACGACTAGGTTTAGTGGAAGAGGTAGTCCCATGCCTGCCAAAAGACCACGTGGTCCATCCACTCGTTGACACAAATTGCAGAGCCACAAATCCCATTCCTTTACACCTGGAATCAGTGTTGCAATATCAATGCCTGATCATTGTTTATGCTCCGGCACCTGAGTACCCTCCCGAACACTAAGTAATTAGTCAATCCTTTGTGGATGCTATGATACCCTGTGCCAAGTTGTGTGCGCAACTTCAGCATTGTGGAGCACGTTAGCACAAAACGCACGTGGTGCTGAAGATGAGCTGTGCACACAGAAAATGAACGAATGATCTTAAAAGCATAACATTTTCACGATAGTGGCGAGCGTTGAAAATAACCAATCAAGGTACCTTAATTCTAACTGCAGCTGAATGGATGTTCCAATGTCGAGTAGAAGTAAGTACCGCCTAGTGGGAGGCTAGTCTCTTTACCCTCGGATAGTAGGTTGCAATATGGAGGTGCAAACCGTCTCATATTTATCTGCACAAATTTATGGCATGTAGAAATTATGTCAAGTTGAGCAAAATCAAGTACCAAAAGAGTTCAGAGGAGCTTTGTGTCTTAATTGCATACCTTTGAAACAGCTTACTAGCTTCATGATGCTGTAGGCAGTAATTGTGGCTGAAGGTGGCTGTTTCTAAAATCTATCAAGCATCTTATACGTTGAACCTGGAACAGCATATACAGGAGAGTATTTCATAGAAATCCACAACGGAATTCGAGCCTTGAATAGCAGCCGAATACCTGCTCGGTCAGCAGTGTGTCACCGTAGTAAGGTTAAAGATTAAATACGCCTACAAAAATGGTGATGATATTTTTTTTTCACTAGGTCCTGTACGCAGACCATCAGTCTTGGGTAAGATATCAACGCAGCTTCTGCCCTTTGAGTTCCACAAATCATTTGTAGAATCAACCCATATTCTCAGTTCTACCTGGAAGCGCCTCTTGGAAGGCCATTTACTCCTAGTGATTTATGGCTCGCAAGGTTCCATACATTAGTGTTGTAGGAAAGCTGGGCATTAAACCGTTGTGACTAGCAGTCATCCTCTCACACTCCCTTTTCGGCCTGCTGGTTCAGGTAGCCCGTGATCTCACACAATAGTAGCGCCTTTTCGCATGGTGAGTTGCATGCCAGTCTGCACCACCTAGGCTCAATGGAGGGCGCAAATCATCACCCTTTATTACCACTCATTCCATGCCTTTTTTTATATTACGCCTCTGTTTGTTGGTCGCTCATTCCCTTACTTGTTCATCGCGATGCAGTCAATGCGATTGTCTGCACGTGACAATAAATGAGCTGAAGCTTGACCTCCTCCACTAATGCATTGGGCTCGTGATTACACAGCCTTTAGTTTGGTTTCAAGCTTGTAGCCTAAATTTGTACTGTTCTTAGTTCCCTTTATTTTCCAAACTCCAACGGTCAGGTTAAATTGACAGCTGATTCGTCACTCACACACGTGACGAGTGTTTACCGCATAGTCAAATCTTAGTCCCCTCAACCGTGCCAAATGTTCAGCGTCTGGTTGAGCGATTCTTGACTAGATTTCCTTCTCCCGACTTGCTCATCCTCGCTGTCTCTAAGCTCGATCATTCTCCAGTCGTTAGAGCTGCCCGAGTTAAAGCAATCTCGGAGGCATGGAACTGGTTCTTTCGACCGAAAATGCTGTCAGCACAGCTTAAAGTGGAGAACTAGCCACAGGTCACTGCCCACCACATCCGCCTTCCGTCAGCACTTTTAACGACCGTAGACCTAGCCCTTCGTTAATGCGGCATTAAGTCAAGCAAATACTGAGTGTTGACAATTGAAGTCCCCAGTAGTGGTGCTGCTAATTGGGTCAAGAGTTACTCGTCTAGGTGCCGAACATTTGATACGACTGACAGGAGTGAGATGTGACCACACGGTGAACACCAGTCGTGAGTGTGATTGACGAATCAGCTGTCAATTTAACCTGACCGTTGGAGTTCGGAAAAGGAACTAGTTGTCAAGTGACATGGACCGTGGGAGACGAAGCTTAAAGGCGTGCAGAAAGAGCATATAATAATTTCATAGCGCAAGCACCAACCTCCAAAGTGTGCAAGCGCAAGACTAATGAACGAATTGTAGCCATTGTTCCTCATCTTTTCCAATTCCACGCTTTCATTTCACTGAGGTGTTATAACAATCGCTATATTATTCACAGCACAACAAATGAGCAATCAAGTGCATGTAATAATTGTCAGAGGTCAAATATTGTGTTGAAAACCACACCTGGTTCATTCAAAATGGTGCAGAATGTCACACAACTGGCAGTGCAGTAAGACACTCAAGTTTAGCATCGTCAAGTAGGAGTTGCTTGGGAAATTAAACTCCGAAGTGGAAGGTAGGACAATTGTGATAGGCATTGTTAAGTGACCTGGCAAGGACAGGGGTGAATGCGGGAGGTTGAAATACTAACATACCGAGCGTTCAGTGTGCCACTTGGGTATCGTGCTTATGCCAATTTGAGAATGACTTAAATAACTTACACTTTGAATGCATAAGGCGCATGCAGTAGTTGCTTAGCCAAGACGATGTCATGATCTACGAGCTGGCAATTCATCAACAACGCTGATTTGATGGCTTGGCGAGGTAGTGGCGGTGGTGGTGTGAGCCACGCTAGTCTCAACCCTCCATCCCACCACAGCGATCAACGCATCAACCAGCCACACAACAACACATGAGTCGAGTGGTGAACCAGAGACTAACTAGGGGGTTTGCTTTTATGAGTACCTATCTAGTTAAGCAAGGGATTCCAGTTTCAGTATTTTGCTTGCTATGATTCGGTCTTAGTGGCCACCGACAACTGTCTTGACACATTAGCATCACTACCTGACATCCCACTGGCACCATAGTGGGTACCCGCCATGACCTACCAAGTGTGACCCGTCCATCGTGAGTATTGATCACGTCTGACACATACTTTGCATTGGTTGAACACCTTCACATAATGTAAGGTGCAAGAGCTAGCATTAGATTTGGTCACGGAGTTGGCGTAGATCACTTCGCAGTGAGAAATTCGTGTTCATGGCTCATTTGGAGGAGATCTGTGGTGAATGCAAATGCCTGCTTCATCTCCCGCCCTTGCTCCTCTTGAGTTCATACGGTAGAGCCTTGTCTAGGTCCCATCAACTAGCGTTATTTCGTCAGTGCATTCTCTGTTAAAGAGTGATGTAAATCCGCTTAGTCTTTAACAGACTGGGATATTTACTCATTTTCTTCCTTTATAAAATCAAATTTTAAGCTGAGTAATGGTGCCGCAGTCCTATTGATCACGCAGTGTGAGGACACTTGTGAGGTGCACCTCCCACAGATCCCGACGTCAATGATTTGGTTATTGAAACCGTCGATTTAATCAGAGGTGGTCACTAGGCCATCCTTGGGTACAATGTGAGACTCAAGGATTGCGGGACCGCTCATACCTATTTCTATCACCATTTGCATGCAGATAATGGTGGTGATGAAGCCGAATCCTGCATATGCATCAAAAATCAACCCTCTTGTGTACTCTGTGCCCTAAGACGGCTAAGGGAAGCGCACGACTTAGTAAATGCTTCAAGTAGCATTGCCAACGACAAATTTGTCCACTCTGTGACAAGTGAGTTTATTGTGATGGAAGACAGCGAGTTGACAGCGAGATGCATGAGTTGATTTGGCAGTGGCTTTCGATTTCCTGCAATATTGTGCGAATTCCTGCAATTCGATCACCATGAGGTTGCTCAGGAATAGCATCCGCCTTTGCCCAACCTCACGGCCAGCAATGCAGACATGGCGGAGGAGGATCACCCATCCAACTCTCCCAACCACCGTATCATTGGTGAGCTGTTTGCTGGCCAGATAATGACTAGGTGTGGGTGTGGCGCCACTCCAATTTCCCACCCGCCTAACATGCAAATCACTCAAACATCTTTCCTCAGTGTTATTCTTGCAGTGCATTTCAGTGTGTGGCGCACAGCTTCCTTGTCTAACCCTAACGGCTTGATCTCTCCACGAATGTATCACGATGCTTGACTTTACAAGGATGATTTCACCGCTTTTCGCTGAAGGTGTGCATGACACGATGCACGGAAGAAGGAGACCTTTGTGATGGAGACGCATTTACGTGCAGTGTCTGTCGGTCCACGCAAGGTCGAGAGGAGTGCTTCGCCTATGGAGTATCGCTAACCACTCCGGTGGTAATTCCCAGTGCGGACACTGCATGACCTTCACCAAACTTCGTTGCAAGCAGTCAATTGGTCACAGTAAGACGCGTAATTTGGCCAAATTACAATTGTGCGATTCCACACTGTTTTAAACTTTGTTCATTTGACAAGTGCAGTGGGCTGACACGGGGATAGTTGGGTATCTTTGTTTTAATCAACCAGTTATTGGCCTGTGGTTTTGACCAAGCACAGGGTTGACTCTGTAAAGTCATCGCCTTTATGACTTACTTGAGGTTCATTCTGGTGGCCAGGTGCTCGGACACATTGAAGAGCAGAGGAGAGGAGAGTAGAGTAGAGTAGAGTAGAGTAGAGGAGAGGAGAGGAGAAGAAAAGGGAGGTGAGAGGTTAGCAAGAGGATTGGAACTAAATGTTGAATTCTCAAACAAGCAGACCTCTCCATGTTAGTCTCAGTAGGCACGCAAATGTGTACAATTTTATCAACAGTCTTGATGCCATCGTGCAAATTGTAGGTGAACTCATTTGAGACTTTGCTTTGAAGTTGAGGATGTTCGTTGAAATAATGTTTCGTCCACACCAACATCACCACGACCAACAGTCGCACCGTCGAGTCCACGCGAGTATAGTTGAGGACGATTGCTTGGTAAGAAAGTTCCAATTTTCCTGCTTTTACGCTACAGTCTTTGAGTGTACATTTCCACACTGATTACACAAATGCAGTCACTTGCCTTCACTTTAACTTAACCTGGCTACCACTATCCCATCAACGTAAATTCGGTGGCCAAATAATGAAAGGAACACCTTCCAATCGTTTGCAAGCCATCCATCTTCTCGAAGATATGTTGAGAACTTGCCTGTCTGAAGGAGCCTTATGAGTTAGTAGGAGTAGTTAGTAGACCCAGCCACCACACTCACACTTCTCCACACCCTTTACCGCTACCTTCGTCAACAGTTACCCTCCCATCTCCTAGCTAGCAATCGGACTTCCCTTCTTTGCACCCTTATGCATCTGACACATTCCTTCTTCCTTTTAGGTCCCTGTGGAATTG
Organism: Taenia multiceps; assembly: GCA_001923025.3. Taxonomy (NCBI): domain Eukaryota; kingdom Metazoa; phylum Platyhelminthes; class Cestoda; order Cyclophyllidea; family Taeniidae; genus Taenia; species Taenia multiceps. The sequence goes on along the minus strand of CM010314.1, from coordinate 20,436,777 downwards.
TTGCTCCCGTTGTCTGGCAGGATCTGTTCTCTGACAATTTGTCGTTGCATTACGACGGATGTTTGTGAAGGTGACTACCATTTTATGTGATGGTGGTTTACTGGACTGCAAGAACTCTCCATCGTACACTGACTCGCTTCGCTTTTCGCAGCCAATGATCATGTAGCTGAAGAACCAGGCGCTGATCACTACCTATTTCTGAGTCACAGAATCTCTCTCTAAGCCATGAGGCACCTGTATTAAGGCTAGCATTAGACGGTCAATCTGCCACAACTAAGTAGTTATTGATGGGATTTGCATCAGCTCTACTTAGGGCCCATTCATTCCAGCTTCCACATAACTTGTTACTGTAGCAGAAAGTGAGACCAGACGACGTACAAAGCGGAAGTGGACAGTGACTTGTTCCAAGCTCCTGGTATTCGGCTATGCCGATAGCACCCATTTGTGAGGTAAAACAAGTGACATTCCGATGCCGCTTCTATGCGCAAAGTAGTGTTGCCGGCTTATTCATCGTCTCACACTACTTGGCATTGGACATGACCTGTTTGTGCGGTGTGTCGCACGCTGCTAGGGGAATCGATGCTCACCATGATTTCTTTGCTAACGGTTCCATGTATGCCTAAGATCACTTTAACTTAGACAGCTCAAAATGTTAGGTAGGGATCGCGTTTCGAAAGAGAAGTGCGAGCTGATCACACAGTGAACACTTGCCACTTACGTGATTGGCGGAACTGCTGTCAAGTTGACGCGACGGGTGAATGGTGGTATTTCCTACTCTCCTCCATCAATGTCACATGTTGGGGCACCATCCGTGTGGAAGAACGCACAACTTTTGTAGCAAGTAAAAAGGAATGGGAAACTCAATTGTGGTGAGGAAGTCAGTGCGATTAGAGGAGCTCATGGGTCAAATGACTCGACAGAGACAGAAGTGAGTGAGAAAGGCTGTCTGCCGACCTGCACAATGGTTAAAGTGTGTTGCGCAGACATCATTCAATTGTCGTTATTGGGGTCAACTGGACCTCATAGCCTGTGAGCCGAAATTTGGCCTACAATGATGACTTACCGACCCCAGACTTGGATGTCTCTCCGGTCTATTCATAGACGGCCGCCATTGAAATCGGTCTTAGGATGAGGACACGTATGATCTGAACAGGCAAGTGACTCTGTAAAGCGATGTCCATGGGCTGACACACCCACATTTATGCAAAACCAATCTTGTTCGAGAGAAAACGACTTATCTGTGCACAGTTTTACTAAGTCAATTTCGGAACTATGTCATTCCATTCAAACGGCACAATGCAGACTTTACTGTAGAGGATGTTGCCAACTCTGCATAGATTTTACTAGACCAAGAGTAACTTAATAAGCTCCACTTCCCCAAGTGCTCTGTACTCTGAGGCGTCAGAATAGCACTAAGAGTGGATTGGCAAATCATTCTGATGCGCAGTCCTGAGGAGTAATGTGAAGCACCTCCTCGTCGGCAACAGCAAGTGGAGAGTAGTAAAGTATTCGCCTGCTTGACCTTCAAACTGGAAACACTCAAGTGAGCAATCGCTCTCGCTAACGCTGCGCGAATTAAGGTACGTCTATCAGGTCTGCTGAATTATTGCCGTCGTAAATTATTCGAGTCGCTGACTTCGCAGACGAGTGCATATTCGCCCCAATGCGCATGCCATAATGGATCCGTCAGCCTGCTGAAAATTCACATTGATAGGGGGCCTCAATAGTCACTCTTTGAAAGGCTAGGAAGATGCGATTTGAATCTCACAACCGACAGAGCAGTGAACCAACCTGCCAAAGAAGCAGAGGAAAGGAGGTACCGACTGAGTGGCGCCAAAGTAATTGAAGATTTCATTCAGGTCTGCAGACGGGACCACCGATCCACTTCAGCTAAGTTTAACACTACTGTCAATTTGATTTTTCATGCGTAAAAGTAATTTGGCGCGTTTCATTGCAGTTCCGCATTAACTAATGGCTCCTCTGCATTGCACGATCAATGAAGCCTCGTCCTCCCACCACACTCCATAACAAACGCATGGAAGAAATGCAATCAGTGGAGAAGAGCGGCACATTAATCCATGATTAATTCATGTGAGGGATGCCGAGTTTCCCTTTACCTTTCTCAAACTTAACTTGAGGAAACAGGAAATCTGGCCAAGGTATGAATCCAGCTGGGGCGCACTTGGATCAACCACTAGTGGAGGTGTCACTGTTTTACTTGCTAACTGGAGAAGCGCATCCACGGCAAAATTTGCTGGCTAGTAGATCAAGTGGTGAGTTATTCAAGAATAGTGTTACTATTAGTCCGTTTCCTATGTCCATAGCTTCCTTTTTGGGCATTGAGGTTACACTAAGCACATGCAGATATTCGATTACGGCAAAAAGCGTTCAGCTGATGGTTCAAACTTGCACGTACAAATGAGATGGCATCAGGGTTGTACCTCTCCTCTTGTGTGCGCCTCTTCAGTAGGCATGACCTACACACTGGTAAGCAATAGCTGCAATGCCGTTTGGAAACGTAGCGTAGTGATGATGCATCGTGAGAACAGGTAGTCAAAACCATGAGTTCTCGCATTAGACATCTACATGAATTGGAGTGGTGAAGTTTTTACTTTGGTATCTTTGTGGCAAGAGTTCTTTGAATGAGATGGAATCTCATGTCCGAGGGCAATGATTGGCCATCCCTAGGCAGGCCGTTCGTTCTATAATCATGCCTGTTTCTTTTACGTCCAATTGGCGTGGGGCAGTCTGCGCCTACTTCACTCTGGCTTAACCAATCACACCTGAAGCCGTGATGGACAGTGATGTGCAGCATGGTCACGTGCTTTAATGCAAATTGCACTTTTTGGTAAACCTACTCTGAAGAATTACTATAAGATCGCGGATTGCAGTGGCACATCGCAACCTGTCAATTACTAAAATTGCCTACACATCCTCTCGCTTTTCGACTCGTTGCTGACTTAGTCACAAAAACACTTATAGTGATCCTCTACTTATATTCGTCCAGTACCATGCACGGGGCAGTGGGGCCTGCAACACTGAAGCACGCTATATTGCCTTTCAAAGCAATAACTAAGAGATAGCAGGATCATTTCCTCTCTACAAATATTAGATTCGGAATTAAAGGTATATATTTGGGATCTGGTCGAAAATATACAGTAGAGAATTGCAGGTGTTATCCAAATTGTTATAATAAGGGGAGATTGCTCGATGCCAAGCAAATGTGTTGACGCTCGACGTATTCTGTATTCGTTAGCTAGGCAGCTTGATATTCCCCCCTAATCATAGGGCGATATCTCAGAGCTCACGTCCGTCGCAACGAATAACTCCCAAGACGTAGCTCTTGTGGTGGGGAAGAGGTTGACTTGTGGGAATGGGGTGGCACCATTGTTGATTCGTCCTATTGGGATGGACAACAAGCCACTTCACAATTGAGGCTGTAAATAGTGGAACGTCTTCATTGACTAGTGAATCTCATTGGTGCTCTTGACCGAACAAGTTGTACCTCTCGGAACGGCCTCCGCAAGTTTTGTTGATCAAGACAGCCTAGTTGCGTGTTGTTCTGCCAACTTTTCCCCTTTTTCGGCGTTTTACTGAGGACAGGAAAGGATCGTGTCATTGGATTACAGCATAGAAGCCTAGCATTACATTAATAGAGCGGTGAAATAAATTTCTTAGGGCGCGAACACACTTGTTAATAGCAAGTCAAATAATGATCAATGCCTAACAATCAGAGGTACGCAACCTCTCACATTCCCTTTTCTGCCTGTTGGTTCAGGTAGCCCATGACCTCACACAATAGCAACGCCTTTCCGCATGGTGAGTTACATGCCAGTCTGCACCACCTGGGTTCAATGTGGAGGCAATACATCACCCTTCGCACCACTCATTCTATTCATTTCCCCATTTGTTGCACCTCTGGTTGTTGATCGCTTGTCCCCCTACTTGTTTATCGCGATGCAGTCAATACGGCTGATGTTTAAATACATTCAAGTGATGTCTGCACGTGACAATAAATATGCTGAGTAGAGACCTAACCCGCCAAAGCATTGGGCTCGTGAATACACACTCTTAAATTCGTTTGAAAACTTGTAATCTAGCTTTGCGCTATTTCTATGATCCCTCCTTCTCCGAACCCCAACGGTCATGTGACTTCCAGCTCCATCAAACTCCTGGGTGTGAAACTCATGTTTACATCAAGTAAATCTAAGTGAAAAAGTGATTTGTATCTGACACTTTGGCCTCTAGTTGGCTTTGCTGACGGCAATGCGTACTTCCTCGTTTCAATTCGTCTTCTCCAACACGAAGCATCCGTCTTTCTGTGGCTTACTATCAGATTCAAATGAGAACCACTTGTCTTCGCTACTGCATTCTATGTCGCTGAAACAGACGGGCAATACGCAATCACATCCAACAGTATTGTGGTTCTAAATGCCATTGCATAATAGGGAAGTCCAAAGAGGAAGAAGAATCGTGAGGACTAACAGGCCTCTGGTCATTACAGTCATTAATTTTCTAAAGAAAATTAGGAACTTCACTCATTTTTTTTAGCATATTTAAGATACAAGGCCTCGAGGCATTATTTTGCTTGAGCTCTGGGCTTTTGTTTTCAAAGGGCCTATCCAACTCTTGCGAACCTGAGCCTGTGAGTGCTCCTCTATACGACGATTACCCAAACAAGTCTGCAGTCTGGCAGGATTATGAGTGGGAATAGGTACCACCTCTCAGTATTGCGTGTTCTGTACAAACTTTAAATAAAGCCTGTTAAACCAATGCTTGTGGGACAGTAGGTAAACAAAGGTGACCGCTTAGCCTCTTTTGTAAATGTTGCACCAGAACTGCAGCTAGCTCCTCTACTTGGGTGAGATTTTCCTGGGAATGAAAAAAGGCTGAAGATTACCTGATACTAACATCTAGGTGTGGCTGAGTAAGCGAAACATAAATTGTCCGCATATCCTTTCAAAATTCATGCATATCTTCTTTATCACTTTCTCTATCGCCTTGCAACTGGTACTGTGAACCCACTCATTTCCTCTCTCTCTCTCTCTCTCCCTGCCCTGGACTATGACTTAAAACCTAATTTTTGCAGGAAATGCCCATCAGCTCCCAACACTTCAGACAAATGCAATGACTCTTCTTCTATAATAAGTAAAATTTAGTAAATTAGGCCATTTTTGAAGTTGTTACATGCAGCACACAAGGTTGACTAGTTTTGGAATTGAGAAGGGCATTGTTATCTGATCTGACAGCATATTTGCACGGCAGTTATGGGCATGCACATTTTGTGTAGAAATCAAATCTTTCTAACATTGTAGTAAGGGAAATTCGTTCTACCTCCCTCTCATTTATTCGGCCACTTATCCCCACCCAAATGCATCGGTAGCTGTGGGATGGGAACACAACGTCACAACACCTGATTGAGTCGATTCCTCAATCTCGTTAATTGCGAAAATCAACATTGCGGTAGTGCATCGCATTGCTGACATCTCAGCTCATGGCCACCCAGGTTTGTGCATTTAGTTGAGCATCGTGGCAGGCATAGCCTGCACAGTAGTCGCTTGTCATGACATCATTAATATGTAAACGCTTGCCTGGTAGGACTGGTAAAATTTACCTCTTTGAGGCTAGGATGCATTCTTTCCTTGTTTACAGTCGTTGGGCTGAGCTCCCCACGCATGTCTGTGCCATTCTTAGCAAGCATGTGTCTTCTGAAACGCCTAGCACTTCATTGTGAAAGGTAGGTAACAAACCCGAAGGCGCTGTTTGAATGAAGAGGATGTGCTTACTGCTGACACTGTGGTGGAGCTTCAAGGCATCTCTCGATGGGTTGTAGAGCTTAGTAGTAAAGGACGGGTGGACCGATTGTAAGGACAGCAAATCGCTTCGGTACATCCGTAGACTGAGCAGTACTCAGCGCCAAATATTTTCATTAGAATTTTCCCATCCACCATATAAAATAGAAAGGAAAAATGTAATAAGATGCTATGACCATCCAAGTGTCAATTATTCCACTTGGTTTACATTTTGAAAGACAGGATTATGCTTGAATAGGGTAGCAGACGGTATAGAACACAAGTAGCCATTATGCATTCACACATTGTCATTCGACAGTAACTGAGCTCTGAAGCTACCCGCTCAAATATCACCTCCTTTTATAAGATCACGAGTGTTTAAACCGACAATGGGAGATTCATAGAGCAGGTCGGCTGTGTTGTCCATTCACTCTGCCACAGCATAGCTGGACTGACAAATAAGATGGCGTGACAGCCCTACTTGTGCACACTCATTGCCCGAAGTGGAGTTCTTTAATTATGACAACAGCCAATGCGTTGACCCTGACTTGGTCTTCAAAAACGCAGGGATTTTTTGAACTTTGACATTAGGTAATAAGAGTGACTAGAAAAGAATATGGGTGCACCAATCTCGGTAGACTGCTTCGTTGCAAGAACTTATGGCAAGAATTCTCGAAAGGCGTTGCCGCAGTGCTGCAATAAAAGCAACGAGGAATTCATGATGTTCTTTGGACGGAATTACTTCCATTATATGTTGGTGTACTGCCATTAGCCGCGGTATGTGTTCACAAAAGAAAGCAAGCCATCCGAGGCAGAGATTTTGCTCTGCATGTGACAGTCGCCCGAAGCGGATAGGGTTTTGGGAAGCGGTCCAAACGAAAGTGACTCCAATTCGCACGCTAATTAAAGGCCAATTTTGAAAAATAGCCTGAGTAAATGGATGTGGTGAGTTCGAAATAATCCTCATTATATCTTTAACAACAAGTGAAAGGAAATGGGGATTAAAATCCAACACCGTCGGCTCGTTTGTGTGCGATATGGAAGGCGTTGGCTGGTTTGCTCCTCCCCTCTGCCCGTCTCCACCTATTGGAATAAAATATCTAAACTCAAGTACTGTTTCTTTGCTTAATTGGTGGCAGTTGATGGATGATTCGGCAGTTAAATGATGCCAATGGAAAGTGCCTTTGGCGGTAGGTTTAAGAAAAAACCAAAAGCAGTGCCACTCTACGTGCTGTCGAAATTCAAAGAAAGCCTTGCATTTTATGCTAAAATGAGAACCGAGAATGTGAGTGACACAGCCGACGAATTGCAGTAGCGTTATTCTGACAGGGTTACCTGAGGGCTATGACAGACAATAAAACAAAGCGTGTCTTGGCTCACCATTGACTGTTGAGCCCCTGATACAAGTAATGCAATGGAACCACTTGCATATTTTACCACCACTAATTTCGTCAGTCATTTCCTGACTGACTGTCAAAGCACGGAAACTTGTGGTTTGCAAAAGCTACGTGACAGAACGTGGAGCCCTAACGCAACTACAACCGGACAGTCGGTCAGCAAATCAGTCTAATCGCATAAACGTGGCTTGTACTTGCCCATTGAACTAATTCTTCTGCTCCCAACTGATTGGCATGGAGCCAAAAAACCATCCAAAGAGTTCTTGCATGCAGAGACAGTATGCAAAACAAGCACAAACCTCCTGCCTGAGTGTGGTGACCATCGCCGCGTCGAACTCTTAAATCCATTGGCTCATCCCATCCAAGTCTGCTGGTGTAGCCCTCTGCTTCTGATGTGCTAGGCTCAGGACGCATCTCCTCTTTCTTACTTCCCTTACCTTCTTCATCCATTTATGAGACCTTTAATGAGAGAGTAGCAAGGGACTAGTAAGTTTCATGAGTGGTCGCAGCAAATTGCACAGGTTAAGGTAAGTGGTGGAGAAAAGGAAAGTGTGACGAACCGCGTTCGCTCTACTAGAGGCACTCAGTGAATCAACGCTCCAACAAATCGTGCATGTGCATATATATATATAAACCAAAACCTGAAATGCACTCAATCTCAGAGGCTTTTGGAGCACAGTTTGTTAAGACCTGATCAGTGTCCGAAGTAGGCGTGAATGGATGTCGTGAAGAACGCCAATCAGCAAGACTGCAAGCACTCGTGGCTGAGTAAGAGCTCTCGGAACGATGTGGATGAGGTCTCATCACCATCTCATTGCCATCAGTAGGTCCGTGGCATTTCGTCTCCTGCACCACGCCTACGCGGCATTGGTGACATTCTAAATACCATGAACCAGCTTGGATCAGCTTGAATCAGCTCTGAGTTGCAGCCTTGGTCCGTGGGTGTCCACTCCACTCAACGTCTCATCACCAGCAAGTCGTGGTGCTGCAAAGGGCTGAGAGCCTCGCTTTAGGTCCTTTGGCTGTGGGAAGGAAAGCGTCAAAATGGATGTGTAAGTAGGCTAAGGTGAGAATGTTCAAGGATTCAAAATTGAGCAGTAAAATACGCTAGACAGTAAATCAGTCCCCAAATCAGGTACCACAGAATACAGGAAGCGATTTTGAGGGACCTATCCAGGTTGTATGTAGTAGCCCTTGCATTTCAAAAATACTCCAACCTTACAAGGTGGTGATGGTAAATTGCAACCATGTGGGACTTTTCATCCTCGAATTCGCAGCACTGAACTCCACGTATGTTCTTGCTTCCGCCTGCAGTTCGTGCTTATTAGAAATGGTGGAGAAGTCTTAGCGAACTGTGTTCCACAAATGGAAACAAATTTGTGAGCATTAAATTGAGTGTAGGCCAATTTCCTTTCAAGACCTTAGCTTGCGGCAGTTTGGTAAGGTGGAAGACCTTGTGCTGTTAGGCCTCTGATTGCCAGGCATCAATCGTTTATTAACCTGCTGTAACAGATGTGTTCCTGACATTAAAAACGGTTCGTAGATTCCATTTCATTGCCCTATTAGCTTCATGCTAGGCTAGGCTCCCATGTTGTCATCCAATGATACGTTCATTCCCTATCCTCAGGAAAATGCCGAAGATGTGGGAAGTTGGCACAACAGCACGCGACTAGGATGCCTTGATCAACAAAAACATGCAGAGGTCGTTGCGAGAGATAAAATCTGCTTGGTCAGACCCACCAATCAAGGAGACCAATACAGCATGAAGACGTGCAACTATTTTCAGCTTCAGTTGTAAGGAGACTTGTTGTCCATCCTAATAGGACGAATCATTAATGGTGCCACCTCATTTCCACAAGTTAACCTCTTCCCCACCACAAGAGCTGCATCGTAGAAGTTATTCGTTGCGACGGACGTGAGCTCTGAGATATCGCCCGATACTTTGGGGGAATATCAAATTGCTTAGCTAACGAATATAGAATACGTCGAGCGGCAACACATCTGCTTGGCGTTGACCATTCTCCTCTTATTATACCAATTTGGATAATTCCTCCATTTGTCGACTGAATATTTCCACCAGATTCTATGAACACATCAGCTTCTTAGCCCACTTTTCAAAGGAGGCGAGGGTTCTGTTGTCTCTTAGCTATTGCTCCACAATGCAATGTAGTGACGTTTAGTATTGTAGGCGCCACCATGCAGTGCACGGTACTAGACAAATGTAAGTAGGGGCTCATGATAGGTGTGATTTTGGTGAATAAGTCAGCAACGCGCCGAAAAGCGGAGGAGCGTGCAGCCATTTTTAATATGCAGACAGGATGTGTTGGGCCCTTGCGACACGCGAACTTGTGGTAATTCTTTAGCTAAAGTTCCCGAAAACGAGAAATTTGTACCAAAGCACGTGACAGTGTCATACATCACTGCCCATCACGGCTTCAGATGTGATTGGTTAAGCCAGAGTGGAGTAGGCGCAGACTGCCCCACGCCAATTGGACGTAAAAGAAACAGGCATGATTATAGAACGAACGGCCTGCCTAGGGATGGCCAATCATTGCCCTCGGACATGAGATTCCATCTCATTCAAAGAACTCTTGCCACAAAGATACCAAAGTAAAAACTTCACCACTCCAATTCATGTAGATGTCTAATGCGAGAACTCATGGTTTTGACTACCTGTTCTCACGATGCATCATCACTACGCTACGTTTCCAAACGGCATTGCAGCTATTGCTTACCAGTGTGTAGGTCATGCCTACTGAAGAGGCGCACACAAGAGGAGAGGTACAACCCTGATGCCATCTCATTTGTACGTGCAAGTTTGAACCATCAGCTGAACGCTTTTTGCCGTAATCGAATATCTGCATGTGCTTAGTGTAACCTCAATGCCCAAAAAGGAAGCTATGGACATAGGAAACGGACTAATAGTAACACTATTCTTGAATAACTCACCACTTGATCTACTAGCCAGCAAATTTTGCCGTGGATGCGCTTCTCCAGTTAGCAAGTAAAACAGTGACACCTCCACTAGTGGTTGATCCAAGTGCGCCCCAGCTGGATTCATACCTTGGCCAGATTTCCTGTTTCCTCAAGTTAAGTTTGAGAAAGGTAAAGGGAAACTCGGCATCCCTCACATGAATTAATCATGGATTAATGTGCCGCTCTTCTCCACTGATTGCATTTCTTCCATGCGTTTGTTATGGAGTGTGGTGGGAGGACGAGGCTTCATTGATCGTGCAATGCAGAGGAGCCATTAGTTAATGCGGAACTGCAATGAAACGCGCCAAATTACTTTTACGCATGAAAAATCAAATTGACAGTAGTGTTAAACTTAGCTGAAGTGGATCGGTGGTCCCGTCTGCAGACCTGAATGAAATCTTCAATTACTTTGGCGCCACTCAGTCGGTACCTCCTTTCCTCTGCTTCTTTGGCAGGTTGGTTCACTGCTCTGTCGGTTGTGAGATTCAAATCGCATCTTCCTAGCCTTTCAAAGAGTGACTATTGAGGCCCCCTATCAATGTGAATTTTCAGCAGGCTGACGGATCCATTATGGCATGCGCATTGGGGCGAATATGCACTCGTCTGCGAAGTCAGCGACTCGAATAATTTACGACGGCAATAATTCAGCAGACCTGATAGACGTACCTTAATTCGCGCAGCGTTAGCGAGAGCGATTGCTCACTTGAGTGTTTCCAGTTTGAAGGTCAAGCAGGCGAATACTTTACTACTCTCCACTTGCTGTTGCCGACGAGGAGGTGCTTCACATTACTCCTCAGGACTGCGCATCAGAATGATTTGCCAATCCACTCTTAGTGCTATTCTGACGCCTCAGAGTACAGAGCACTTGGGGAAGTGGAGCTTATTAAGTTACTCTTGGTCTAGTAAAATCTATGCAGAGTTGGCAACATCCTCTACAGTAAAGTCTGCATTGTGCCGTTTGAATGGAATGACATAGTTCCGAAATTGACTTAGTAAAACTGTGCACAGATAAGTCGTTTTCTCTCGAACAAGATTGGTTTTGCATAAATGTGGGTGTGTCAGCCCATGGACATCGCTTTACAGAGTCACTTGCCTGTTCAGATCATACGTGTCCTCATCCTAAGACCGATTTCAATGGCGGCCGTCTATGAATAGACCGGAGAGACATCCAAGTCTGGGGTCGGTAAGTCATCATTGTAGGCGAAATTTCGGCTCACAGGCTATGAGGTCCAGTTGTCCTCAATAACGGCAATTGAATGATGTCTGCGCAACACACTTTAACCATTGTGCAGGTCGGCAGACAGCCTTTCTCACTCACTTCTGTCTCTGTCGAGTCATTTGACCCATGAGCTCCTCTAATCGCACTGACTTCCTCACCACTACTGAGTTTCCCATTCGTTTTTACTTGCTGCAAAAGTTGTGCGTTCTTCCACACGGATGATGCCCCAACATGTGACATTGATGGAGGAGAGTAGGATATACCACCATTCACCCGTCGCGTCAACTTGACAGCAGTTCCGCCAATCACGTAAGTGGCAAGTGTTCACTGTGTGATCAGCTCGCACTTCTCTTTCGAAACGCGATCCCTACCTAACATTTTGAGCTGTCTAAGTTAAAGTGATCTTAGGCACATATGGGAGCCGTTAGCAAAGAAGTCACAGTGAGCATCGATTGCCCCAGCAGTGTGCAAATGGGTTCACCTATTTCTTACACGAAGGCATCAAGATTGATGGTAGAACTGTACACAATTGCTTGCCTACCGAGACTTATGCGAAGAGGTCTACTTGATTGGATATTCAACATTTATTTCCAATCCTCTTGCTGACCTCTCGCTTCCATTTTCTTCTCCTCTTTTCTTCTTACCTTGCCCTTCCTCTCCTCTCTTCTGCTCTTCTATGAGTTCGAGCACCTAATCACAAAAAACCTCAAGAAGATCATGAAGGCGATGACTTTACAGAGTAAATCCTGTGCTTGGTTGCAACTCCAGGCCAATTACTGGTCGATTTGAACAAAGATTTCCATCCATTCCCGCGTCAACTCACTGCATTTGTCAAATAAACAAATTTAAACATTGTGGAATCGCATAATTGCAATCCAACCTTACTATGCGTCTTGTCGCGTACAAAGGCTTAATTGCAGAATGTTAGCCAACCTCTTAGCACCACTACCAGGATACGTTCGTAAATGCGCTTTACTGCTATGAGTCCCTCTTCTTCCTCTGCAATGCCTTCATGTCCATTGACAAGACCTCTTAGTAGATTGAAGCCTAATTTTCTTAGGAAAATTTCACACTCATAAACTGCCAATCAGCTGCTTTTGGGAAAATTTTGAGTGCCATGGATGCGCGGCCACTAGTTTACACACTCGTCATCGACACAAAGGATGGCTTACTAGCTGCTACTGCCACGCAGACGCTTAACAAGGGACGATGGAGTATTTCATGTCATGCATGCCCACTAGTTCTGAACTGTGGACAGGCGATTAAGTATTGGATCGCCAGAACAAGATCGCTCATACTACTTGACTTCTCCCAGATGCGAGGGTGCATCCTTACCATCTCTGCGCCCTCGCTAGCGTTTCCTACCACCACTGGAAAGCACCCTTTCGTGCACAACTGCGTGGTCTACCACGTGGTCTTTTACGACCTGCGAGACAACGATTTTGTCCAAAAAGAGAATAAAAATAAGCAGGCACAACTTACTCGTTGATGAAACAGGATCTAAGAGGCTTGTCGAAAAACGTGGCACTGCTTCACATTCGTTGTCCATTTTCATTAAAGACAAATAAGTAACTGTCCAGCCCATGTTCCTTACCACATCAAAAAAATGAGAGGAAGGGGCAATCTTACTGTTTCATCATTGTAACCAATTCTCTGATTGCAACGAAGTTTGGTGAAGGCAACGCAGTGCCCGCACTGGGAATTACCACCGCAGTGGTTGACGATACTCCACAGGCGAAGCACTCCGCTCCACCTTGTGTGCACCGAAGTCAATGAATGGCAGCAAAGTCCACGACACAGTCCACCTCCTAATTAGTTTCACTGAATCTAGTCCAATGATAATTGTGCGATTTGGTAGAAAGGCGGAAGTAACAGCAACTTCAAATTACTGCATACCTAATCTTGACAGCTTGATTTAACTCCTACATTAGCACATCCTATCCTTGCATTTATTTAAACGCATTCGACGGGGAAAATGAGTGTGGCTAGTGGCATCGCAAGTGCTAGGCATGGATGCTATAGAAAGTGGATAGCAGCCAAATAGTTGCACAACCAAATGTTGGAAATGATGATGAGTTCTCAAACACGTTTAATTGGATAATGAGAATGGAAGGCGCTTGATGGCTGCAAATGAGCCTGAAGGCCGACTGCGATTTCTGGCAGACACTGCACGTGCTCAAGTCTCCATCACAAAGGTCTCCTTCTTCCGTGCATCGTGTCATGCTTACCTTCAGCGAAAAGCAAGAGCAGCGGCGTGAATCAAGTTGGTGCAAATTTGCACGACTGCGGTGAAATCATCCTTGCAAAGTCATGCATCGCGATCAAGCAATGGGTGGTACTATGCATGTTAGGCGGGTGGGAAATTGGAATTGCATCACACCCATACCTAGTCATTGTCTGACCAGCAAACAGCTCACCAATGATACGGTGGTTGGGAGAGTTGGATGGGTGATCCTCCTCTACCATGTCTGCATTGCTAACCGTGAGGTTGGGCAAAGGCGGATGCTATTCCTGAGCAACCTCATGGCAATCGAATTGCAGGAATTCGCACGATATTGCAAAGAATCAAAAGCCGTAGCTAAATCACCTCATGCATCTCGCTGTCAACTCGCTCTCTTCCATCACAATAAACTCACTTGGCACAGAGTGGACAAATTCGTCGTTGGCATTGCCACTTGAAGCGTTTGCTAAGTCGTGTCCTTCCCTTAGCCGTCTTGCAGCACAGAGTACACAAGGGGGTCGATTCTTGAAATGAATGCAGGATCAAAATCCAACTTCATCAACACTATCTACATGCAAATGGTGATAGGAATGTTATGAGCGGTCCCGTGGCTATGAGGCACTGCAGAATTTCATTAATGCAGCAATCGCTGCCGTAGTGCGTAACATTCAGCACCACTTCGAATGTACCAGCTATGATAAACAACGCAATATTTGACCCCTGACAATAATTACATGCACCTAGTTACTCATTTGCTATACTGTGAATAATATGACAACTGTCATTACACCTCAGTGACGTGAAGGCGTGGAATTGGAATATGTGACGAAAGATCTCCATATTCGTTCATTAGTTTTGCATTGGCACACTTTAGGGTTTGGTGTTTGCGCTATGATGTAAATTTAAGCTCTTTCTGCACCCTCATAACCCTCGTCTCCCACCGTCCATGTCACTTGACAACTAGTCCGTCAATCACACTCACGACTAGTGCTCACCGTGTGGTCACATCTCACTCCTCTCAGTCGTATCAAATGTTCGGCACCTAGTTGAGTGACTTTTGACCCAATTAGCATCACTACTGCTGGAGAATTTGACTGTCACACATCTGCTTGACTTAATATCGCGCTAACGAAGAGCTAGTACTACGGCCGTCAAAAGTGCTGACAAGGAATGTACAGCAACTTGTGGCTACATCTCCAGTTTAAGCTGTGTTGACAGCATTATTCGTCGAAAGACCCAATATATTTAAGTCTTGAAGTAGTACAATAGTCGCGCTGCAACGGCTTCTGTGACCGCTTAGGGACAGTGAGGACAAGCATGCAGGGAAGTAGTTATTTAGGCAGGAGTCGTCTAGCCAAACGCTGAACATTTGGCATAGTTAAGGGGACTGAGGTGTGACTAAACGGTGAATGCTCGTCACGTGTGTGGTTGATGAGTCAGCTGTCAATGTAACATGACAGTTGGAGTTCAGAGAATGGAGGATCCTAAGAACAGCACAAATTTAGATCAAATGTTTTCAAACAAACTTAAGAGTGTGTATTTACGAGCCCAATGCGGTGGTGGAGGAGGTCTTTCCTCAGCAGGTTTATTATCTCGTGCAGACATTACTTAGTTGTATTTAAACAACAGTCGCATTGACTGACTGCATCGCAGTGAACAAGGAAAGGAATGAGCGATCAACAACACAGAGGTGAAATAAATGGAAAAACGAGTGTAATGAGTGATATCAAAATGTGATGTTTTGCTTCCACATTGAACTAATGCTGTGCAGACTGACATGCAACTCACCATGCGGAAAGGCGCCACTGTTGTGTGAGGTCATGGGCCACCTGAACCAACAGGCAGAAGAGGGAATGTGGGAGGATGTCTGCCAGCCACAACGGTTTAATGCTCAGTTTTCCTACAACACTAGTGTTTGCGCCCTTGCAAGCCATAAATCACTAGGACTATGAGTCCCTTCAGGAGGCGCATTCAGGTAGAACTGAGAATATGGGTTGATTCTACATATGACCTGTGGGACTCAAAGGACAGAAGCTGTGTTGATAGCTCCCCCAAGACTGATGGTTTGTGTGCTGGATCTAGCGGTAAAATATCACCACCAATTTGTAGGCTCATTAACCTTTCACCTTACTACGATGACACACTGCTAACCGAGCTGGCTTTCTGCTGCAACTAAAAGTTTGAAGTCTGTTGTAGATTTCTATGAAATACTCTCCTGTATATGCTGTTCCAGGTTCAACGTATGAGATGCTTGATAGATTTTAGAAACAGCCACCTCCACCCACCTTTACTGCCCACAGCATCATAAAGCTAGTAAGCTGTTTCAAAGGTATGCAATTAAGACACAATGCTAGACTGAAGTCATTCGACACTTGGTTTTGCTCACCTTGACATACTTCTGCATGCTACAAATATGTGCGGATCAATATGAGACGGTTTGCACCTCCATGTCGAAACCTACTTTCCGAGGGTAAAGAGACTAGCCTCCCATTGGGCGATACCTACTTCTACTGGACATTGGAACATCCATTCAGCTGCAGTGGGAGGTAAGGCAGCTTGACTGCTTATTTTCAGCGCTCGTCTCTATGGTCGAAAGGCTGTGCGTTCGAAACCATTCAACAAAGCTTGGACTAGGCTTTGGGATCATTCGCTCATTTTCTGTGTGCACAGCTCATCTTCAGCACCACGTGCGTTTTGTGCTAACGCGCTGTACAATGCTGAAGTTGCGCACACAACTTGGCGCAAGGTATCATAGCAACCACGAAGGATTTACTAATTCCTTGCCCACTTTTCATCAAACAGATGAGGGTTCGTCTGTCAGACTCGTATTATTTGGGAGGATACTCAGGTGCCAGAACATGGACAAAGATCAGGCATTGATATCGCAACACTAATTCCAGGTGTAAAGAAATGGAAGTTGTGGCTCTGCAATTTGTGTCAACGAGTAGGCGGACCACGCGGGCCATTGGCAAGCATGGAGCTACCTCTTCCGGTAATCCTAGTCGTAAACGCACTGACTCCCCAAACATACTGTTGCCTATTCATGTAATGGTACTGCAATCACTAATACGAATCTTAAGATAAGCTTCCTCGCAAAGATTTGATGAACAGCACGTTTGAGGATGTCGGCATTGTAATGCGCCTGTCAATTTTGTCATCTGCATGCGATGAGAAAAATTCATGTGCACGATTTGTGGCTTAAACCTGAGAAGAAACCACGTTTGCATTCAGTTAGCGTTGGTGCTCGGAATTAAAGAAGAATTAACGAAGTGTCATACCCTTCAATTCGCCCACTTCACACAATTAACCCCACGCAATGAGACAGGACATGGAATGAATGCCAGTGGACAGAATGCAGCCGCACTGAGCTTTATGGGGAGGAGAGACTTCCTCCCAAAGGAGCGCGTTCCCACTCACCCACCTGTCACTCTCCCTCTCTTAGTCTCTCGGTCATTCACTGACAGTCTGACTCTACGGCAAAGTTTACCATTTGCAAAACGTTAACTGCATTCATATATTACCTAAAAATCTGTGTCAAATTCGATTATTAGTCAAAGGCAATAAGGTGTCAATGCACAAGCTTTCGCCATTCATATGCCCCACCGCATCCACCAAAATGACAATAAATACAGTGGCATGGAGTTCGTGGCCTCAAGAATGGCCAAATTTGTCGCAAAATTACTGAGCCAACAGTCGAACAGAGGTGATGATCCCACAGCCCCAGTAGAAGCATCAGGACCAATTCAGGTCAGGGCTACGTGGTACGTGACATTAGAAGCTATACTGCCATGACAACACAGGATCTGGAGACTGACGTGTGCGATACTAGCTTCCCATCTTCGCAGTCCGATTGTTAAACAAAGTGCGTGACATCGCCTCTCTGTCAGCATGGCTAAACAAAGGTCTGCCAAACAGCAGATTTCGACACGATAACGGAAAGAGTGACCAAGGAACTGGGATTGCCGAATTTCAACGCGAATGTGATATTGACGGCTAGCAGTGGCTACGATGCTGCCTGAAAATGACTTTTCTAGGAACTTTGTAAAATGCGCATCCATGCGTCTCATACTTAGAAAAGGGCCATTAATTCGTGGAAAGTACTTTCCTCAACACAGGAAAGCAACGTCCTGAGCTGAAATGCTATAGTCCAGAAGAGTGTAAAACCGGTATCATGACTATACCTCCCTCTGCTGCATCCCTTACGTTCGGTCAACTGGGAGCATCAATGTGTTGTAATGGAGCAATTGTTGATGCAGTTATTTTCCTGTCTGCGTCTAGCCTATCCTTGCGCTTTCAATGTCGACCCTCCCATCTGCACTAGCACGAATTAGGCTAGTGTTCTACTTGCATGCAAACAATAAACTGCTGAGCTCATGCTGACATTAGCGTAGTGAGAGGCTTTTATTTGAAACCGAATAGTTGCAAAGCAAATGCACAATCACCAGCCCTTGCAGTGGTGTCCATCTTTTGCGCTCGCTGGAAGACCAAGTCCCAATAATTCGCCATTCCTATCAGATAATTCAAAAGACATTTATTCTCGCGACAATTAGGCTGGAATGTGTTTCATGTACGAGGACATCGGTACATTACCTACATTTTGAAGCAGCTAATCGGCCTTCGCAATACCTCTTGCATCCTCCTCAATCAATAAGCCAAAATAATTAGGTTTTGGAGTTGGCGTCTTTTGGTTGCCTTAAAAATTGCAATTTGGTACCCTAACTCCGTATTTACCTTACAAATTTTGCGACTTTCGGATGAATTTACGCCACTTTACCATTGGCTCATGCAACTACCCAACCACCATCCTATGATGGGATAGTGTCGAGGCTGGCCAATCACTGCTCGCGAATGAACGCCCACCCCAACTGAATAAGGCTAGCCCAATAAGGAAGGCGAGGTGGGTTTATAATGATCAACGGTTCGGAAGACTGTCATTCAGCTCGTTTAGCTGTACAGTTGGGTGGAGGTGAGTGAGCGGTTCGTGTTGTGTCTGCGCTATGGCTACATAATGCATTACCATCCCATTATTCCTCTGTGTACGCGACTTCCTCATAATGCAGCGGCTAAACCGTGCGTGCGTCAAAAGTGCCTTTCTGGGCTATGAGGACCACACGATTATGCGCGTTCCATTTTGCCAACATGGTTGCTTTTCACATAGATGATCCATGAGTTACCGGCCAGCGTATTAGCCAACTTTTCCAATTTCATGTCAGCAAACTAATTCTTCATACATGTCTTTATTTTTGCAAATTTGATGCCTAAACAGACTACAACCATCACCCTTGGAAAATGAACACTGAAACGTTTGTAATCTTGCAGGTAGCAGCAACGCATGAACGACGCTAACTACCCCTATCAGCATTATCAAGCTTCAGGCCTTCAAGAGCCAACCGGCCATTCCACGAACTATGCAGTGAGCGCTGACACCGCAGTCATCACCCTGTCGAAGTGAGCTCATCGTCCCATGCCTTGCTTCAAATTTACTCCTTCTTAACTGCCTGATCCTTTGCAAGCTGCAAGTGCTTGGAAAGAGGAGGGAAATTTGCTTGCTTCTCAGGTTTTGTTTGCGAGGTGAGAGGGCGAGATGGCGGCACACAATCACACACGCCCACACCACGTTCCACGTGGTAATCTACTCATGGATTACGTTCTGCTCTTTCAGCACCTTTCTACTTGCAAGCTTGAAAGACACTTTAGACCTACTTGGCACAAACTGCAACATCTTGCTAATCTGATGCAGCATCATGTGAGGGGCGACCTTGCCGTGGTTCCTTAAAACGAATTGTATAGATGCTTGCGATTCTGGCGAAAGTACTAGAGCAGGAGTGCTGCAGTTTGGGGGCTAAGTTGATGTCTGCATCTACAGTCTGAAGCTAGCTAAACTTGCACTGTTTTGGGCTATCACACCTGACAGGAATGTGTGATTTCGACGCTACTTACTGAAATCTGCCCGATTAGGCGCCAGTAAGCACCATCAACGCCGTCTCTCTATTCTGCGTCTCCATCTCCAGCGCATCGCGTGCATTCAATGGAGGTAATGTCTGATCCCTTTTAAAGTATTTCGCCCATTCGCATTTGCTCACGCCGAACACTATCACATGTGAAGGAGAGGAGCATGTTACTATGAAAGTGGTGAAGGAGCAGGAGGGCACAATGTATGTGCAGTATGCGACACTTCTCATTAAATGCTCTTACTTGCATGCATCGAGGGCAGATTAGGCTAACGAAACTCTCTTGCGCCCTACACTCCTGTCGCAATCGAGTAAAAGGGGTTTTCGAGCTTAATAGTGGGCAATGAACTGTTAGGGTAATGATGACAGGCAACTTACCGCCCAAAGGGAGGGATGCTGCTACATTGTGGATCGCTGTAGTGATCTTGTCAGCAGAGTGCATGCCCGTCAATTGTACACCTTTACATTCCCCTCAGCCTTCACCAGTTAGTTTAATTGCCATCTCCTTCAATTGCTCCAGCCAATATCTATCTATTAATGACTTAGTTTCTGACATTGGTTTCATTTCATTCTCACCTCCTGCAGTAGAAATGAAATGTTACGAGTGGGTAACTAGTCGGTTATCGCTTCCTACACCAGATCAAATGAACTTCTACCTTTCACCATCCACAGCCAGTAAAGTAAGAAAAGTGTGTCGTGCATGGGTCTTTTGGCACGTTTTAGCTTCCTGTATCGATGGCTTCCTGCAGCCATCCATCCCTTCAACATCACAACGCTCCATTCCTATCCGTCGGTGGCCACTCCGTCAACACTGGTGCAGGTGCTTTCCCAACTTCAGCTTACACATCATTAATGTCCCACACTAACTTAGCTGCCAGCGTTTGCCTGTTGGTGGGGGGTAAAAAGCGACTTGAGATTTCCTCCCCCACTCCGTAATCATCGCATAAGCAGTAGTGCGCAGGGAAGTCAAGTCGAGAGACGCTCGACTAGTTGCCATT
>CM010314.1:20346716-20416123 GCA_001923025.3 Taenia multiceps | reverse complement strand
AAATCATTGAAATTGATTGTAAACAACGTAGGATAGTAAATATGTAGGGTGCATGGAAATACCTAACATAGAAACATACAACATGTGAAGTTGCATTACTGAAAGCCCCGAAAAAGTTTGTGGTGGTGATCAATCAGTCAATAATGACGCAATGGTGCGCGATAAGCAGGATAAAATGGTACTTCCGAGGTCAAATGACATTAAAATGGATCACTGGAGAGGCTTCAGTTCACCACAAAGGTGAAGATAATATATAATAGAGGCAAAATTTTATGCATTGGACAAAAATTATGAAAACTAAGCCACTTTTTGCAACGTCATAAATGCGTAGAGAAGGAGATAGAAGGAATGAGGGGAGAGGGTGAAGCAAAGACCATTGTAGACAAGTAGAAGCGAAGAAGTGTGCTATGGTGATCACCGGCGCGTGAGCTAACCCGCAACCACGTAGCATAACCCTGTTATTGCAGAAGTCAGAGGGTACTACCCCGTAATCTTGCTGGCGCTATTTTTCTCCTCACCTCCAACTTTCCATCCTTTGCATTCCCATGCCATCCACATACTGCATCACTCCTCCCTCTTCTCATCACACTTAGCAGTCAACGTAAAGTTTAGACGGCGAGTTATGGCATGTTAGGGTATAAATTTTCCCACAGAATTGTATTTTTGACTTAGAAGCACTTAAGTCTTTTGAGCATTCATTTACAGATGAGGTCATTTACTGAAACATACCATCCTTATCCACATTGTTCTTAGATGATAAAATAGAGGCATTATGACTTACCTTGCTCCTCTGCCTTCTCTGTCTCCGCAAAAGTACGCAACCCACAACTACGCCGCCATTGTCCGTGTCCAGTACAACGAAAAATGCATTGTTCTCAAAGTTTGACAAGTCCAGAATGTAAGCAGAGCATTAGCTTTAGTGCATTAAAGGCTTCGTCATGTTCATTTTTCACCCAAAGTCCTTTTTTCCCACTTCCCGGTCGCTCTGTGTAGAGGACGGGCGATCTTGGCAAGGCCTTTAACAAAGCGTCTATAGTGGTTTGCCAAACCGAGGGAGTTGCGGAGCTCTGTCTGATCGTTTGGAGTTGACTAAGTTCCCACTCGTTTTGTACAATCTTGGGTGACCGCCACCCTGCCTGACGAGAGTGTGTGTCCCTGAAAAATGACCAAGAGTCAAAAGAGTGCTAATTTTTTTATTCAAAATCAATTCTGCACCTCGTTGATGATCCAACAGTAGCTGGAGATTGGCGTTGTGCCTACGAATGTCTTTACTGAGAAAAAAGGATATCATTGAGGTAGATCATGCAGTGTTTGGGAAAAGGTCAATTTGTGCTGTCTACATCAGGCGCTGGAAAG
Source organism: Taenia multiceps (assembly GCA_001923025.3). Lineage (NCBI taxonomy): Eukaryota > Metazoa > Platyhelminthes > Cestoda > Cyclophyllidea > Taeniidae > Taenia > Taenia multiceps. The sequence goes on along the minus strand of CM010314.1, from coordinate 20,414,767 downwards.
TAAATGCACCGTTGCAGACACCAAACGGCATTGTCTGGGATTCATAAAGCTTTTTCGGCACTATGAAAGCCGTCTTCTCTCCGCTTGTTTCCACTTCTTCTGCTTGGCAGTATCCAGATTATAGATTTAGTGCGGAATCCAATGTGTAGCTTCCTGTAAGTCGTACACAGCCAGAGACTACCATCACTTTTCTTTACCGGTGCCATTGAGGAGGCTCAAGTTTATTTAGATGGGTTTATAATCTCACCCTTGACCATCATTTTCACTTTCACCAGCCAATTTACTTTGTCCAGGGGAGGTGGTGGCATGCGCCTCAGTGGTTGTCATGTGGGTCTGGTTTCACCGGTGTCAATGGAATGTTTGACGATGATTATTTATCCGAGTTTTACTCCTTACCACGAAAAAACGTCGAATGCTTACTCAGCAATGAGCGTAATTCCTTCCTCTCGCTGTAGGTGACATGCCTCAGCTGCAGGCGAAATTCATCTAATATGTGAATTTAAGTGTTTGTAGCCTCAAAAAGAGCACTGCAAATTTCTTCCGCGTTTCCGTTAGGTAAGGAAGTAACTAAGTCAGTTTTCTTGTACTGTTAAGTTGCGAAGTGCCTTCTTCTGCAAATTTCGGGACCGCCTTGGCGGCACAAAGGAAATGGACACCAAGTATCACATCCTAAACTAATTCTGGATACATAAAATCGCACCGTCTGGGTTCTCTCACATCTAGATATTTAACGAAGTCCCCCATTTACCTTCATTTTTCTCGTTTTTGCCAACGGAGTACTTTTATAGAACACAAGTATTACACCGCGCTCTGTGAAAGCTCCGAGAATGAGATGGTGTGCGATAAAAATAGGTAAGTTTTCATGTATTTGGGCTTAGTTCTTACACTAAAAAATACTTTCTTTTGAGTAAGGGAGATTGTTTCTTCCAGAAGAACGGCTGTGGTGTTGACGACTGTTCCTCTTTGTGTTTTCAGAGTCCGCACATGCATGTTAATATCCAGGATCGTTCAAACGTTGCCTTTCGCTTTCATTTTTCCTCATAACCAACTCCTCGTTAGTTAAATCGAAGGTATTGAGGAACCACACTAAGCATGGTTAATAATAATCTTGTCGTTCGCACCAACTTTATGAGGGCGACTCTGAATAATTACAATTCGAACATCCAGAAGCATCTCTGCTTTAGTAATCTTGTGATCTAATAAAATGAGTGAGTTATGCATGCCCTGTAGGGTCTATACGTTTGTGCTTTGTGGGTATTTGAAAGCGAAGGTGTGTGTGCGAGTCATGATAGGGAGGAGGTGGAGACTAAATTGTGATGAGAAAAAGGGTGGAAATGCAGATTGAAGACGAGAGTGACAGTGCTGGTTAGATGGGCAGCTCGGCTTTAACTTCAAATCAGGGCGCCTTCTTTGTCGCCCCACATCGTGGCGCACCTACCAATCAGTGTAGCAGTCCCATTTGGCTGGCTTACCACGCAGCGGATAGGCCAGAGGTAAGTGCAATTGGCCTCTAAAGCACACTCTTGGCTTCTGTGAGACACGATAATTCTAGAACGAGTAACCAAATTGCTGCCCTTTTAAGAGAACGCGATTCTGATCCAGCTCCTCTGAGTAATATGTGTAGCAAGCCTCCACTACGCCGACCTGCTGCTATTTATTGCAGTCACTGCTCTGCCTGGCATAGAACTCTGCTCAGCATCCATAATCGGGCGGAGAGGTGATGACCGAGTGGCGCGTAGGCAGCAAGGCAGGTAAAAGTTTCGGCGATTGAAGAAGGTGTCGTCGTCATGATAAAGAAAGATGAATGTATGCATTTGCGTTGTGGTGTGGTGCAACAAATCACAGCTTTACTTAAGATGCAAGGGAATGATAGGCTTGCAGACACGCAATGATATGCATGTGGTGAGGACATTCCCCTGATGTTCAAGTGCACAAAATTTGTGCCTAGTGCTATGGTTTTGCAAATTCTAGTTGTAATTAGGGCGGTGCTCACTAGAACTAGCATATCCACCTTGGTTTACACCAATCTGCAGCATAGAGCTAATCCAGATGCCAGGTATTGCGACTGCATGGCACGCGCCCATCGTAGGGGAAACAGAAGTCAGAGAATGTAAGGGCGACTGGAATAGAGACAAGCACAATACCGTTGCAGGAGCATTCTACGTTGTGCCACTGATAGCCTTACATCAACCTGATTTGAGTACATATTGTTTGGCCTAACTTGGTCCACTATTATTTCTTTGGTTGTTTTATTAGTCAGCTATTTTTGCAATTTTGAGTTGCGCTCTTCTGTGTGCTTGAGTTCATGCGGGTGTCGCTCTCATGCGTGGCTCAGACTCATTCCTGACCGCACTCCTATACGTGAGCGGCTGTGCTGAACATCCATTCGTCTGGCTACCTAGGTTAACTCACACAATCACTAAAGATGGCTTCGAAATGCATGAAATCGAAGGACCTTGCATGTGAGGGAATTTGGTTTCTAGATAGAAACAGGGGCAAAAACCATATGGTCCTCTCCACCTGCAAATGATTTAACTGCCTACATGCAAATTGGTCCTTCAACATAAATGCGTTTGACAAGTTGAACCACCGCGTGTGGCTCTCCATGCACTTACCTAATAACTTGATAGCCTTTATTCTCTTTCATGTATGTCTTCCATACACGCTGAGAGAAATAGCAAAAAATTAGGAAAAGCGTTTCCACTGTGCACACAATCGGTTTAATGAGAAAACACTTGTGGTTTTTCTTCTCCGTATCGACGTCGGCTCACTACGAGATCAATTCACTCGACTGCGGGCATTTATTATCCGATTCAAACCATCCCATTTGCAATCCTAAACTCCTGTTTTATGTAAATCGCGACAAATCAAGCTGTTCATATTCAATATGACTCAACTGAGGCCTTTTGTGCTTTATCCATGCATTTTCAACGCCGCCATTCTTACTTTTTCATTTCGCGACCGGTTGCTTAATCACACCTACCAGTTTCTTGGAAGAGCTTTTCGTGTTCGAACCATCCATTTTGCACTCCTTGAGTCCCGCCTACTGCACTTCGCGACCGATCGTGCTCTCATATTCATTATGATTAAGCTGAGGTCATTCATGCTTTACTCATTCATGTTTAACTCCCTCAGTCTCATTTTTGCACTTCGCTACCGATTATCCATATTTAGAAAAGCATTTCGCGCTCTAACCAAAAGTTTTCCACTCCTTGAGACCGATAATACGTTTCATATTTATTACGGTATAGCTAAGGCCTGTTGTGTTTCATCCATGCATCTTCAACTCCCCCATTCTCATTTATTGCATTGCGCCTCCGGTTTTCCATTTCTAGCTTCTTATGTTATTAGTAAAGCACATTCGGTTCGAACCATCCACTTTGCAATCCCAAAGTCCTAGTTAGTGTAATTCGCGACCGATCAAGCCTTCATGTTCACTATGCCTCAACTGAGGCCTTTCGTGTTTCATCCATTCATTTTTGACTACCCAAGGCTCATATACTTCACTCCCACTCCTAGGTCCCGTTCATTGCAATCCGCGAATTATTCTGCTTATTAAGATCACTGTGGTTCAGCTGATTCCATTCGCGGGTTACTCTTTTCAAGCTAAAAATAATTCAACTGAAGTTTTTTGCGCTCCAGCTGTAAATTTTTTACTGCTTAAATCGCATTTAATGCATTTTGATTCCGATTGTCCACTTCATGCTTGTTATATTTCGAATGGAGCATTTCCGTTTCTAACCATTCCAGTCCCACTTCTAAATTCTGTTCTTTGCAAATCGAAGCTTGTTATACTTTTCAAGCTCATTATGATTCAACTGAAGTCTTTCGCGTATCCACTATCCATTTCCCACTGCCCAAGTCTCATTTTTTGCATTTTGACACCGATTTTTATGTTTTAAATGGAACATTTCGGGATCCAACCAACCATTCCCATATTCTCTAAGCCCTGCTAATTGCAATTCACCACCGGCTATGCTTTTTAAGCTCATTATATTTCAGCTGAAGACTACACGTTTCAGCTGCCCATTTCTCACTGTCCAAGTCTTATTTATTGCATTTCGAGCTCATTATGATTCATCTGAAGCTTTTCCAGTTTCAGCCGTGCATCTTCAACTGCCCAAGTCCCATTTATTTCATCTTGAATCCGACTGTCTTTTTGAGCTAATTCCATATTAACCGGAGCATTTTGATGCCTGACGATCCATTCTCCACTCCCAATTGCCGTTCACTTCAATTCGTTACTGGTTAAGCTTTTCTAACTCATTATGATTCACCTGAAGCCTATCGCGTTTCACCTCTGCATTTCAACTTCGCATGTCTCATTTATTGCAATTAGAATTTGGTCGTCCATTTAATCTTTGTTATGCTTTGAATGGAGCCTTTCGGTTTCTAACATCCCTTTTCCACTCCTAAGTCCTGTTCCTTCCAATTCAAGCTCAGTATGATTCAACTGAAACCCTTTGCGTTTCAGCTGTGCATCTTCTACTGCCCAAGTCTCATTTATTTTATTTATTTTGAATCCCATTGTCCTTTTCATTTTTGTTATGTTTCGGATGGATCAATTCGGTTTCTAACCATCTCTTTTTCACTCCTAAGTCCATTCATTTCAATTCGCGTCCGATTATGCTATTCATGCTCATTATGTTTCAGCTGAATATTTTTGCATTTTAGCTGTCCATTTTTTACTGCCCAAGTCTCCCTATTCTTATTTCGAATCCGATCGTCCATTTGAAGCTGATTCTATTTTAAGAGGGGCATTTAGGTGTCTGGCGATCCATTCGCCACTCTTATTGCCATTCGCAACGGATTAGACTTTTCAAGATCATTATGATTCAATTGAAGCCTTTACGTTTCAGCTGTGCATCTTTCACTGCCCAAATCCCATTAATTGCATTTTGTAATCGATTGTGCTTTTCATCTTTGTTGCATTTTAAATGGAGCCTTTCGGTTTCTAACCATCCCTTCCCAACTCCTAATTCCTGTTCTTTGCAACTTGCAACTGACTATGCTTTTCAGGCTAATCATTATTCTAATGAAGCATTTTGCGTTTTATCTGTGCATTTCCTACTTTGCTAATCTTATTTATTGCATTTTGAATCAGATTTTCCATTGCATGTCTGCTATGTTTCAAATGGAGCATTTTGATTCTTAACCATCCCTTTTCCACACTAAAGTACTTTTTATTGCTGTTCGTGTCCGATTTTGCCATTGAAGCCCATTGTGTTTTAGCTGAAGACTTTCGTGTTTCAGCTGCCCATTTTTCACTACCCAAGTCTTCTTTTTCCCTGTTCGCAACCGATTGTCCATTTCAAGCTAAATCTATTTTAATTAGAACATTTTGGGGTCTAACAATCCGTTTTCCACTCTTAAGTGCTGCTCAATTCAACTCGCACCTTTTTTCCTAATCTTTGGAGGAGGCGATTCTTCCTTACTACCTTTCATAAAATTGTGGAAAATTGTTAGATCCCCAAGTATATCTGCGTGCACATTTACCAATCTTTGCACTTAACCTGCGTGTTGGTTAATATCTTTGACGTTTCCCGTTTGGGCAGCTGCAGACCGTAATCTCACACCTGGATTTAGTATGACATTTGTGAGGCAGATATTATGTTCCATTACCGTGTAAGTGCACTGAAGGCCGTTGTGATCGCCCAAAGGCCAGTAATTAAAAACTTCCCATGGTGACGAGAAATCAGAAAAGCATGATTATCTTTCAGTGCTATCTAATTGTTAGCATTAGCTATTCAGTGATCTGACAACCTATTCGACACCCAACTCGAGTGCTGCGTAATGTCGAAAGCGCTCTTACCTGTGATGCAGATCCATCTTAACCGTCAGCGATATAAGATTCGAGGACCACTTATGCAGAAAAGGTTGATGCGAGTAATAGGCCCAGCTAATTGTGCCATCAGAGCACCATAGCTGGCAGTATAATGCAATGGGATGACAAAAAGTCGAATGCTGTGCACAGTTCGAAACTGGTGGTCACTCTAAACACTAAGGTAACAAATTCAAAGCATAAGAATTACTAGGCCTGCCGCTAGATGGATGTGTTGTTAACTCTTTTTTTGATGAAAGAGTAATGGCTACTGACGACTTCAACTACCTTTTATCACTCCAAAAGTTAGCTTTGCTTAGTGCAATATCCTTAGGCGCACAATACCGTTTTGGGTGTTTTTCCCACCTGCAGAAATCACCATTTCCCCCATTGTACAGTTAGCGCCCTTAAATCCTGTGCCAGTTCGCCCAAGTCAGGCCATTTCTATGGGTATAGACTTTTGACCCATCGCTGAAGGCATTACCATCACTCCCAAATTCAGTTGGATTATATCCACTCTGATACCCAACTGTTTGTGACAACATTTGAATTTAGGGACGGCGTCGGCAGACACGAAGTTGTTTTATCTAGAGGTGGCAGTGTTGGGTAAATGACGATTATGCACCCTTACATTCTTATTCACTTCCACTCCTTTTTAACTACCGATTCCCTTGGTTCCTATGCTTCCGGGTCTGCCAAAATCCCCTCTGCTTTCTAAAGGCTTTTCAAACAATCGGCTATCGGAATGGATAGATTCTTTTCAAAGATAGGAGCGATGTTAATACCGTCAATGAAGAATTGGGTTTCAACTAAAAGCAATGTTTGCCAGCTACTAAAGGGTTGTACCAGTCCAAAATCTTAGTCTTGTTTGTATTTTGGGTAACTTTTATGTTACGGGTATTTGATGCTACTGTAATTAGGCTCCAGATAAATACACCAAATAGTTTACTCGTCGACCAAATAGACGGTAAAATTCGGATGCTTTTCTTTGTCTGCCATTGCCAAATTAAATCAAGGCATAGATTGCTCAATTCATTAAAGCTAATATGACCACTAGACCATAGCGAATCGTGCAAAATTTATGACTTGGTGGAAAAAGAGAAGTAGGTATATTATAACGCCTTCAAGGTAAAGGAGTTACGAAAATACATATCTATAAATTAAAAATAGGTACCGCAAGTTGATGTGGAATGCGTAAGCAAAGTCATTAAAATAAATAAAGCGAAGTATTTGAAATGTATAAGCATGTTACAGTTCCTTCTCGAGAATTGTGCACTGCCTCAAGGGCCTAATCACTGGCCGTGCTCACAAATCCGATTCTTGCACTATTGACCGGTGGATATAAGAGAATGGACCAATGATTTTGACAACCCAAAGATAAACGCTGACTTTGACATATAATTTATCTCCCTAGATCTGCCAGCCATGAAACTCGGTGAGTTGCGCCTCCATATGTGTACTATCAACATGATTCCATCGTGCGACTAAGAACAGATTTGCGGAAATTCGTGCCATAATAAGTCAGACACCTACTTGATTCATTGCAAATGCTTTTACCAATCTTCTCAGACTTTTCCATAGCAGGATTGCTGAAGCCGTCACCTACTGCACAAGTATTTCTACAGCCATCCAACCCCATTGCTAAGGATGTATCAAGGCCTAATTGCGATCCCACAAGCGCCACCCCAATAGACTTTTCTTCAATTACCTCATCATCATTGTCTGCATCGGCACTGAATTCTTTCTCTTCTTTAAAGAAGTAAAACAATGCGCCATAGACATCACAAAGTGAATGTGAAAGCAATGGACAGATTCCCCTATCATATTGTACCATACCAAACAAGTCCGCACATAATTTAACAAAGTTTGGTACTAAATATTGCATTTTAATGCTCATGCTGCCAATGTTTAGGGCAATAACGAAAACTTGATGGCACATAGTGAATTCTATAAAGAATCCAAGCACAAAAATACCATATCATGACTCTGAAACAACATGCGGTCATGCTGCGTCACATATTCAAGTCGATGTGCGACTTGTGTCTCCATCTTGAGATATGAACCCATGGGTAGCAGTTAGACAGCGACTGCATAAGTTTGTTGGGAGTGCCGCAATAGGTAAGCCAGAAACGTAGCACCAACACAGTTGATGATCTGGCAAGACTTGCTCCCTTTCCTGGTTGATGTCACTTTCAGATGGAACCAGGTGCTTTGCCTCAGGTAGCAGAAGAGTTTGATCAGAGTGCGGACGAAAAGATTGGAAAGAAGATCGGCGAAGTTGCTGATTTTAGCATGTAATTGGGCAATGAAAAACTGAATCCTACAGCATTGCATGTTGCAACTCAAAAAGCGTGGCTTACGGAGCTCCTCTAAGTGTGCTAACTGCGTTTGCTAATGCGCTAGATCCTCGCAGCGCAGCCCTAGTACGATTTCTTTATTTTGGCTCAAAAGTCTAGTTATTTATACCCTAAGTGCATTCGACTTGACGCCATCCAAGAGAGTAGAACAGGTGCTCCACTACCCGCCTATGCAAATATGTATAATGGGTTTGCCGGTGTTTGTACAGTCCCGTGCAGTCGTCAATTTTGTGAGCTGTAATGGAGTACAATGTGAAGAACCCTCACTATGTCAGCGTTGGAACGAGCTCCAGTAGTAGCTGCTATAAATGCTATACATGTTGCAACTTAAGTGAAATGAACGATCACCTGTAGGGTTCGAGGGTTAAACCACAGCATGTGGGCAATTTTGGTACGACTACTACTATAAGTGGAGAGATGTCAGTTGCAGGCTCTGAGTAAGATTGCTGCAATCGGACAAATTCCTAACGGTGGAATAGTTGAAGCGATCGCGGTAGCTACTCCAATCTACACAGGTAAATACGTCAAGGTATTTTGTTAGTCCTAGACTTCACTTTTTCTTCGGCACATCTCAAAATAAGGTATTACGTGATTAGACAACGTATAGTCTGGGCTGTTCGCACAGCGCCGATGTGTTAGTATTGTGGCGGTTTCAACCTAACCTCTTAGTCTCCGAAGGCGACCTATTCTAGTATCTTCCTCTGATGGTAGACCTCGGTAGCCTCCATGCACTACTCCTTGCTTATTTTCTTTATTTCTTCCTTTCGTTAACCTGTTAAATTCGACCGTTTCTCATTTCATTTGCTCGATTTTTACGTCACAGCAGCTGCAATAATTTTTTAACAACTTGGGATCCAAATGGCATGCAATGTAAGATCACTAGCCTGTCATCTGAAATAGCGCTGATAGTGTATCTAATTTTTGGTGCATTGGATATGATTAATCTCTGTCTGCATATTCCAGATTGGAGGTAGTAAATGGGAAAAGCTTGACTTTGAGCCCGTATGGCCTAATTGATAGGGATAAGAAGGAAAATTGACGAGAATTGAGTAGGGGAGTGAGTGGGAAGAAGGGAGGAGTGATACAAGGCGTGGATGGCATGGGAAGGCAGAGGTGGGAAGATGGAAGTGAGGAGAAATGAACGCTAACGAGAATATGGGCGGTAGCCTCTAGCTCCCGCAATGACACGGGTTATACTAAGTGGGTGTGGGTTAGCTCATGCAGCGGTGACCACTGTAGCACAAGTCATGTCACTGGCACGCTTGTTTGCTTCCCACTTGTCTGCGATGGTCTTCGCTTTACCCTCTACCCTCACTCCATCTGCCTCCCCTGCGTATTTGTGGCATTGCACGCGGTGAAATGGCTTCTCATCTCCTCCCGTTTTGCTCCCCCTCATCCATCGCTTGTTCTTTTTATCATTCATTTTTTATTTATATTTCACTCTAACAATTTTTAAATTTTCGTTTACTACTCCCTGATGCTTCTTATCTTTTCGAAACCTTGTGCCTTTTCATTTCCTGCATTTCTTATCTTTTGCTTTAAAACCCTTACTGGATGCATATGTGTAACAGTAGTCATGGTGATTATTGTACCAACAATATTTGATCAGATATTTCCATGTAGGCATAATCGTCCACAATCTTCTATTCCGTTCCAGGTTCGCACCCACTTAACTGTCACTTTTTGGACGTTACGTTTTCTTGAATAAAGTCCCTTTTTAACGCGATTGCCCAATAGAACGGAGTTATTCCAAACCCTAATTTAGAGCCAAAAACTTGGATTCTTCTTTTACGTGATGACTTTTTAGTCAGTTAATATCATTAGAATAAAACCACTTAGACCATTTAGACACAGGCAATAGGAAAAGTTTTGACAGATCAGGATCCTTCTTCAGCTTCACAACAGAGCTAAACCAAGTTTGGTTCCATCCGAAATGAGAGGGAAAACAAAGAATACTGCATCAATACACCCATATATGCTTAACAAGCCCTAACAGGTGACCTTAGCAAGCTACACTACACGCCGTACAGACTTTGCCAATCATTAGGTGCATTTTCAGACCTCCTATGGTTTGTTCACATTAGCTGTGCACATAAGAGGTCTAAAATATCATTGGACTTAAAAAAATCGAACTTGTCATAGATGCATGACGCCGGTGTAAGGCAGTCTGTGCATCGTAGATAAACTGCATATCGCAATTTTTAGCAACACACATCGCAGCAAAACTGCAGCGCAAAATTGGGACGACCACTACTCTAAAGCATTCATTTGAAAAATGAGAGGCTCAGACCATTAATATAATGATAAGCATTGTCAACAAATCAGCCGAATAGGATGGTCAAGCGTGAGCTAACTGAAAACTATGTCGTCCAGCAAACAGCCAGCCAGTAGTCTCCATACATTAGAACCTTGGCAAATGTGAACATACACAGAAAAATTTGACCCATTCAGGAGACGACCTATTAAGAACTAGTGACTTTGCGCACTTCACGTCGAGGGAAGAACCTCTATCTGTCTAGCCCTCCTCCGCTTCTTTCTCTCCTTCCCTTCATTTAGTGCTCGGTTGGGAAATCGATAAGCCTACAACTTACCGCAGCTCTCCGCCGGAATTAGATAACATTGTCTCTGCCATTGCCACTACCATCGTTTGCAGCAGGTGTTGTTTCCTACTTCAGTACCCCTTTCTCCGTTCCACCACTCCCCTTTCTTCCCTCTATCCCTCTTCCTCTTAGAGTAGCTGTTTGCCTTCCACCTCCCCTACTTATCGCATCCGCGTCTCCTCTCTCCGCTTCCCCCGTCCGCATTCATTCGGGCTTTTGGATATTGGATAGACGACTGCTTCTGCACCGGCTCCTTCCACTTCTTCTTTCACCGCACTTCCAGACTTGACAATGACTTGCAGCATCCGTTGGAATCTAATCAAATTCATATTAGATGTTACTGGCTAATTTCCTATTTTTACCAATTTTCCACTTAAATTCAAACTTTATGAATCTCGCACTATCCTACACAATTCAAATTGTCTCTTTGGTTTTAGACTCCAAAGAAGTCCACGAACAAATATGTTAAGAGGAACGTTGACATCAAAGCATTCAGCCGAACATTTTATAGACCGGTCTTAAGTTATTTTGTGGCTTAGCGCTTTTCGCGGACAAACAAATAAGTTGCGTCTTTGGTTCTTCTCATTAATCGAAGTGCTCTGCTAGGCTTCAAACCCGTTAGGCACGATCTTCATACCTAACACCCAAATTGTTTCGTTGAGGCTAATACATAACTGATGGTATCTTTGACCGGGGTCAAATTTTACCGAAGTCCAGTCACAAAGGCCTGCAATCGTAAGCGAATTTTGGTTGCAGATGAGCATCCATTTGGTTGAGATGCTTTTTATGCTAAGGCACAAATAAGCTGCCATCTCCTGTAAGGTTTGAAATCCAATTTTAGCGAAAGGCTAACCACCAAAACAATCTGAACAACTGCGTCGAACAAGATTCACCCTAGACGAGATCCGGACCCGCAACCTTCGGCTTTGGAAACCAACGCGCTATTCGATCATTCAAAAAATCAAAATATGTATTCGTGAAGTTGCAGCAACTGGTTAACCAACCCCAATCGCAGACTTGGTGGTTAGACCCTAGGTGGGAGACGGTAGCCATTATCCTTTGCTATCTCAAACACCACTTTGCAATCTGCATTTAGCCATGTTGTCAACCCCTCCTACCATACTCAAACTGTCTTCACCAAGGCTTAGTGTCAAAAGTAATGACAGATCATATTAGCGTCAAGAAAAATTTTCGTAAACTCGTAAGTGGCTTCGACAGCCGGTTAATAAGGGCAGCTAAGTTGAAGGTCTTATCCATTATCCGGGTACAGCAGCAGAAGAGTAACGTATTCAATTGTAACTTATTCTGGAAGGCAGAGGGGTGTCAACCACTTCATGCATGCACCAGTGAAGTGGCATTAAGATGAAAGCTAACACAAATGCGAAGTTGCTTCTCTTGACAGTCAGTTTAAGAATGGTCACAATTGCGACCAGAATTCGACTTACCACCCCTTTAGACAGCTAGCTGATCTCGACGTCCAATCGATGGATCCGAATTGACCGCGAGATGTGTTTGGTTCCATATGCATTAATGTAAACACACTTCGTTGCAGGTGCCATAAAGCCGTGGTTACCGCTCACTTACGTGAGTTAAAACTCAATGCAGCAATTAAGCAAGGCAAGCAAAACCCAAAGCCGTCTCTTTTAATGTTTTTCAAATCTTTTCAATGCGACTGCTTTGGAGCTACTTGCAAGCCAGAATGGTGGAAAGAATTTGCACAGTATACAACTTTTGCCGATGTTAGGACATGCCGGATGTAGAAGTGGATGTTCAAAGAGTAGAATGACAAACTATGCATCTAGTATTTGCCAAGGAGATTTGCTTTTCTGTTAGTTAGTAAGCTTGAGCAACGCTGAAGGAAGGAGGGGGCCTGGAAAGAAGCGATAGGGGGATTTGATGAGGAGATGACGATGTTCAATTTTAACTTTCTCCGATGAATGTCATGCTACCGACTGGCGTGGCGATTAATATCTGGTAGCCATTGTCGGAATCTTCGAAATTAATCAGATGTGTTTTTGACTTGAAATATGACGAATGTTTTTACCGGAATCACTGGCAAAAGATGGTAGCTTTGATTGATTAGATCGTCTTATGTATGCGAAAACATTCTAGACTATACGCAGACGCACAAGCCCTGTGGCCGGATTCAAAACTTTTTTGCGAAGATTTAAAGCTTTAAAAGCCTAACATGTTCCTGACATAAGAGTTATTTCTCTTGAATATTCAGGAAGCTTTAACTTATTACAGTTTGGCAATTTGCTAAAAATTTGGCCTCCAGCCAGCATTAATAGAACATAAAAGAACGTGAGCAAAGACATCAAAATAGCATTACATTTTACGCAGCTGTTTGAAGCGCAGTAATTTCTGACTGCCTTACGTTCTTTTTCAACTGAAATTATGACACCTTTATCACTAAACAGTTTCCTGAGTTAGAAAGTCTCTGCATATATGTGCTGACACTTTTGTCACTATTCTGGTAGTGGCATTTTGGGAACAAGGACCTTAAAAAGTTTCCACCACGATAAACCCTAATATTGGGGCCTTGTGGGATTCATCTAGGTATTCATGCATATTTAAATTTGAGCAGAGTTAATGAGGTCATATGCCCAACGGACTTCACAGATTTTACTTCTCTTTGAGGTAACTGTTCATTTAGGGATGTGGATTTTTAAGATTCTTTCGAATTGCAACAGGTTTCGTGCCTATGCTTCTCACTGTGACACTCTACCCTTTAAAACTAGTTTGCCGGTTAAGTAGTCACATTCCGTCTCTGTAGTCACAAGACAGACAAAGTCAGAGGGAGCTCTGCAAAGTCACAAATGGTGGAGCAACTGACGACTTATGTAATGCAACGCGCGCAAAGGTATCTACACTGCATAATAGACAGCAATAGTTTAGATCTGAGACAATACAGCTTAAAGAATAATCTATTGAAAGCTAAAGAGACCCACTCCTCACGTTTCTGCCATCGCACTTCCGACAACTCAAATACCAAACCGAGGAAGAGGCTAATTAATCGATTGATTATTACAACAAGCTTCTCAAACAGCGTTAGTTGGACTTTCGTTTTCACCCCAAAATGCCTCATACCTTTGCACATGTGGAAATCGCATTGGGTGTCTAGCATCACTTGCTTAAGAGTTTGCTTAAAGCTCCACAAGCATTACGAAAGCCCGAAATAAGTCACTTATCATCAAAGCGATGTGCGATCGGACCATGGAGTTTGAGGTTGAATAAGGCGACAAATAAGTGAGACAATGGAGGTAAAGCTACGAAAGTCGAACTAAAAAAGGTGACAGGGAAAGTGACTGTTACGGCAATCGTGGAATAATTCTAGCTAAACGCATTGTTTTCTTCATGTTACGAAATCTTCTTTCCCGAAGACTTCTTACTGCCATCACCTTGTAGACAATGGAGGATGATGTGCAGGTTTGTTTAAATGTCGTGATGCCTTTATTGACGTCCTTGAGTACAAGCTATGTGGTATTGATTGCATAGCCTTTGGAGATGGGTTTGAATCGAATGTAACCATCAGTGTTAAAGCACTCGTGCTCTGTCCAACTGGCCAACTCATCAATAGTGTTCATTAAGGCTGAGACTCTGGTCTTAGAGTGGTTAAACAGAAGAGATAAATCGTGGTCACAATAGCAGTCGGTGTTGAGAAGATCGACTGTGCTTTGTGGAAAAGAAAGCCTCACTTTCATGAAGTAGCATGCGTTGGCTAGAGGCATCATTGGGTACCACTACCTCAAGCATGAGGTTACCTTCCTTAGACATACGGTGAATGAAACGAAGATTATGTGCAGAACTGGGCATCGTATCAGTGACGAGGGATTCGTTGGCCCAATTGAAGCTTACTGGAACCTTGCGTGGCCGAGACTCCTCCACTGCAGCATAGTGCACATGAAGAGCCAAATCAGCTTTATGGTGGAAGGGTAGAGGCAGCTTAATTTGACCCTAGTGTGGATAATTAAGATTTTGTCCCTTTATTGAGGTTTTCTGATTAACAGCTATTTATAGCACTGCCCTTCGCCTAGATGGACGACTTTGGCAGGCTAGTAGGGTTGTTTGATTAGCTGCCACACGATAGTAATGTAAAACAGCCAACCATAAGAAGTGTCTATCCAAGTCAGAGAACTGTCAGTAGACATCAATGAGCCTTAGAAGTCCAAAAAACAGTTGCATTCAAAACAAATAAAGGCCCCTACTTTATATCGCTGATTGACATTCCGGATATTTTGAAGTATTTAACGCTTTTTTTCAATGTTTAGTCTACCTAGGGTCCCCACCATTTCGTATTTTAAAAGCCTACTGTCTTTCAGATAATGAGGGTAGCTTTTAGCCCTTTTGCACCTATAAATGCGTAGAGTTTCATAGTGCTTTACCACCTTTCTTTTCCCCAAAAGACGTAGAATTCCTGATAGCGCTAACAAAAAGTAAAGCATATTTTATAAACACTTATTTTAAAAAATGGAAATGACATCTACCTTCGGCAGCTGTCTTAATCCCATGTTTCGCAAGAAAGAAATTCATAAATGAATCGATACTTGCCTCGGCGATGATTCTTCGGTACCCTAGTAAAGGTGTCAAAGATATGGACATGCAATGTCCATAGACATGATTAAAGAGTCCTGAAGCAAAGGCAAAGTGACAAGGAGGACGCGAACCCCCAACTCTACGGAAGTACTGGCAAACCTTGTCCCTAGCTACATGACTGTTTTGGGCTAGTGTTCCCATATCCATACGTCAACATGCGTGAAAGCCAGCATGCTCCTCATTCCCTTAGTAATGTCCTTAAGCAGAATGAAACTCCAAACCTATGGGCATGTTGAGTGAGATCGTTAGTATTGCAGTCAAGTATCTCCCCAACTGCGCACAAATTAGATAAATAATGTGGATGGTTTGTGGGTGTTTATTCCTACGACACCGATTACCTTGTGACGTCTGAAGCAGATGGTTGATAAGGCCAAGCGCTAAAATCGGCAGTTAAGAACGGATTCCCGTAGCAAACCACTCAGGGGCTCTCCGGGTATCATGCCCTCTGGGCCAAGCCTGTAGCTTCAATCCCCTCCACACGTCAAAATCCCTATTCTAGGCGTATTGTATTCCTTCAATTTCAGGGAGGTCTCGAGTTGCTACAATAGTACCATCTAACTTCTCATTTAGCTATGAAAAGGAAGACCAAACAAGAGATTTGTTAACTAGAACAATTTGTATTTTATTAACCTATTTTTATCTCGTGTGTCGCGAACAATCACTACCCTCTAAAAGTCTAGGCCACTCGGCTTAGGCGACTTTGGATTCCCCACCATGGTTTCTTGCGCAGAAGGATTAATGGAAGTACTTTGCAGAATCCTCACAATGTTTTTTTACTCTGTCCGCATGTAAGTATGATCGTACGTTAAAATGTCAAATAGGCCTCTCGAATCAGCTCATCGGCTATTCACAAATCATTGGCAGTAATAATGCAGCAAGAAGTGCTCTTTTTGGTCTTTATTAAGCACATTAACCGCACTTTTTCATTAATTCGATGCTACTACTTTAGAAACAGATGGTAATGAAGTTTTCTAAGCAAACGCAGTCTAAAATGGCTCCTACTCTTTGAACCTAGAAGAGCCCTCATACTTACATGGGGTCTTGCACTTGCTTCCTCTAATTTCGCCTAGAATTTGTGTATGGGATGCTGGGTTTTGACCTTAAAAGTGTACTACTTGCTGAAAAAGCTGTTTGAAACCTTTATGCTGCAGGCCGAAATGCATTAAACAGGAATATTCTCCTTGCTTGATTATTTTGTTTAAGCTTCAAAGGCGTTTTCTTTGCATTTTGATTTGCGAAATGCAGGCATATCGCCCCATTAAGCTTTCTAGAAGTGACTTGTGTGGCGCCCAAAAGTGCTATCTGATTCAGATCTTAAGCATTCTCATCTCTTCTTTAATAAAATAAGTATAGTCACCCTTGACTTTGCGAACATAAGCGACGACATTGATTAAATTTTTCCAACATTCTCTTTAAATCAATTTTATTTTAATCACCGACTAGACTCACTTATATGATATGAATGACACCTATTTTGCCACAAAGTGCCCCTAACAACATGTAACTTCGTCCGACGCTTGAAAACTACCAGCGGCCCCCAATAAACCTATTAGATAATAAAAGAGGTGAAAGACTTACAAATAACATGCTTTACAGGAGCTGGTAAGCCAACGCTACGCAATAAGATGATCACTGCTTCTCTACTGCTAAAAACCAATAGAAGTTCCAGCTCGCTGCTAACTTCACAGACTCGGCAAAGCTGAATGTAGCATCAGAAACCGTGAATGTCGACTTTTACTTCCACTTTAAGACTGTTCGACCTTACTGCATCCCACTCTTGTTGCACCGTGGCTGTTACAACATAGCAGCCACCTTTTGCGTGAAAGTGACTTACTGGTGTCCTTTTTCGTAGAAATCAAAGGGCTCTGTCGACTGACATCACCTTGATCAATGGTTACACCAAGCAGAGACTTTGAAAACTTGGGCGCAGCTGACATGGACATAATAATCCTAGTTCTGAGGGATCTGTATCTGATCCGCTCGCAGTTCGTCCGTGCCTAAAGAAGGCATGACGAACACAAACTTATAATTGGCAAATGAATGAGGCAGATCGTTGGGTATAGGTAACCGCAATGATTGTGAGTGAGCTCGCCAGACACCAATATGGGAGTTCTTAAAGATGTGATCATCGACGATCTTCAGTGTGCCACTGGTGCCTTCGTTGATGATTCTAGATGTCAGAGCTATGTCGCCATTCACGTAGACCCTCCCAAAAGATATAAATAGGTACACCAAAGGGGTGTCAAGCACCTCTTACAAGATGGAATGGTAATTTACTTCTTGCTGAGCCATTAGGCCAATTATTTAACTTGCTTGATTTGCTTTATGAGAGATTTGCAGTATTAGATTGTGTACTCTTTCTAATAGTCGGTTTAATGAAGACTAATTTTGTTTGATGAGATGAGGAGAAGTGGAATTGTTAAGTGGTTTAACCTCGGCTTGGAGGAGGTAGGCCTATAGCATCCTCTCCACCTAGATGTTGTTATGCTCCTGCGCAACCTGGTGCCTGCCAATATCATTGAAGTGGGGAGGAGAAAAATGGTCTGAAATAGATTGGGAGTCCATCGGAATAAAGGAAGGTTAAGTGCCACTCTGCAGCAGCTAGAATGTTTTCACTCTCACGACAAACTCCTGGACAAAGCTAAATTTAAACGAATCCTTCGCTTTTTGAAACGGAGCATTGTCGTGCAAGAGACTGGGTGACATGTAATCCTCAACTTCTTTTAGCAAATGTCATCTTTGAAGCCAAATTCGTCGAATTTCTAGGGGCAGTAGGTTCTAGCCTAAATGTCTCCATGCTCCTAGTTGCAGAGTAGCCAAATATCTTACCTATATTTAGGGAATGACCGCCATTTATCCTTTAGACTAGAAGCACCGCAACTTACCTCTGATTGGGGCAACGATTACAGCGGAGGTAGTGTGATTTGGCGCGTTTAGGGTGATGGTGCAGTGCGCAGCACGTTCGAACGTGAAGCCTATCTTTGGTCTTGCAGTTTATAGAACCAATTTACCATCAGCAAACCATTCGAAGGTAAACTTGGATCACTGTCAGATAAATGTCGCTCTAAGAATTTTGTTCCTGAGTTTCCATCATGAGTCCATTGCTTTAAAAAATGTCACACCGCTGTTCAAGCTCTGCTTTATTTCTTCTAAATAAAACAGCCGAACGCTTCCTGTTTGGTTATTATCGCACACACAACTACGACCCACAACTTGACGGTGGGAGTGCGGCAGTGATGCTGAATTGTAACACAGCAAAACTTGGATATTGAGAAGTTAGCGGTCTAACTGCTGGAAAAATTTAATCAATGTCGTCGCTTATGTTCGCAAAGTCAAGGGTGACTATACTTATTTTATTAAAGAAGAGATGAGAATGCTTAAGATCTGAATCAGATAGCACTTTTGGGCGCCACACAAGTCACTTCTAGAAAGCTTAATGGGGCGATATGCCTGCATTTCGCAAATCAAAATGCAAAGAAAACGCCTTTGAAGCTTAAACAAAATAATCAAGCAAGGAGAATATTCCTGTTTAATGCATTTCGGCCTGCAGCATAAAGGTTTCAAACAGCTTTTTCAGCAAGTAGTACACTTTTAAGGTCAAAACCCAGCATCCCATACACAAATTCTAGGCGAAATTAGAGGAAGCAAGTGCAAGACCCCATGTAAGTATGAGGGCTCTTCTAGGTTCAAAGAGTAGGAGCCATTTTAGACTGCGTTTGCTTAGAAAACTTCATTACCATCTGTTTCTAAAGTAGTAGCATCGAATTAATGAAAAAGTGCGGTTAATGTGCTTAATAAAGACCAAAAAGAGCACTTCTTGCTGCATTATTACTGCCAATGATTTGTGAATAGCCGATGAGCTGATTCGAGAGGCCTATTTGACATTTTAACGTACGATCATACTTACATGCGGACAGAGTAAAAAAACATTGTGAGGATTCTGCAAAGTACTTCCATTAATCCTTCTGCGCAAGAAACCATGGTGGGGAATCCAAAGTCGCCTAAGCCGAGTGGCCTAGACTTTTAGAGGGTAGTGATTGTTCGCGACACACGAGATAAAAATAGGTTAATAAAATACAAATTGTTCTAGTTAACAAATCTCTTGTTTGGTCTTCCTTTTCATAGCTAAATGAGAAGTTAGATGGTACTATTGTAGCAACTCGAGACCTCCCTGAAATTGAAGGAATACAATACGCCTAGAATAGGGATTTTGACGTGTGGAGGGGATTGAAGCTACAGGCTTGGCCCAGAGGGCATGATACCCGGAGAGCCCCTGAGTGGTTTGCTACGGGAATCCGTTCTTAACTGCCGATTTTAGCGCTTGGCCTTATCAACCATCTGCTTCAGACGTCACAAGGTAATCGGTGTCGTAGGAATAAACACCCACAAACCATCCACATTATTTATCTAATTTGTGCGCAGTTGGGGAGATACTTGACTGCAATACTAACGATCTCACTCAACATGCCCATAGGTTTGGAGTTTCATTCTGCTTAAGGACATTACTAAGGGAATGAGGAGCATGCTGGCTTTCACGCATGTTGACGTATGGATATGGGAACACTAGCCCAAAACAGTCATGTAGCTAGGGACAAGGTTTGCCAGTACTTCCGTAGAGTTGGGGGTTCGCGTCCTCCTTGTCACTTTGCCTTTGCTTCAGGACTCTTTAATCATGTCTATGGACATTGCATGTCCATATCTTTGACACCTTTACTAGGGTACCGAAGAATCATCGCCGAGGCAAGTATCGATTCATTTATGAATTTCTTTCTTGCGAAACATGGGATTAAGACAGCTGCCGAAGGTAGATGTCATTTCCATTTTTTAAAATAAGTGTTTATAAAATATGCTTTACTTTTTGTTAGCGCTATCAGGAATTCTACGTCTTTTGGGGAAAAGAAAGGTGGTAAAGCACTATGAAACTCTACGCATTTATAGGTGCAAAAGGGCTAAAAGCTACCCTCATTATCTGAAAGACAGTAGGCTTTTAAAATACGAAATGGTGGGGACCCTAGGTAGACTAAACATTGAAAAAAAGCGTTAAATACTTCAAAATATCCGGAATGTCAATCAGCGATATAAAGTAGGGGCCTTTATTTGTTTTGAATGCAACTGTTTTTTGGACTTCTAAGGCTCATTGATGTCTACTGACAGTTCTCTGACTTGGATAGACACTTCTTATGGTTGGCTGTTTTACATTACTATCGTGTGGCAGCTAATCAAACAACCCTACTAGCCTGCCAAAGTCGTCCATCTAGGCGAAGGGCAGTGCTATAAATAGCTGTTAATCAGAAAACCTCAATAAAGGGACAAAATCTTAATTATCCACACTAGGGTCAAATTAAGCTGCCTCTACCCTTCCACCATAAAGCTGATTTGGCTCTTCATGTGCACTATGCTGCAGTGGAGGAGTCTCGGCCACGCAAGGTTCCAGTAAGCTTCAATTGGGCCAACGAATCCCTCGTCACTGATACGATGCCCAGTTCTGCACATAATCTTCGTTTCATTCACCGTATGTCTAAGGAAGGTAACCTCATGCTTGAGGTAGTGGTACCCAATGATGCCTCTAGCCAACGCATGCTACTTCATGAAAGTGAGGCTTTCTTTTCCACAAAGCACAGTCGATCTTCTCAACACCGACTGCTATTGTGACCACGATTTATCTCTTCTGTTTAACCACTCTAAGACCAGAGTCTCACCTTAATGAACACTATTGATGAGTTGGCCAGTTGGACAGAGCACGAGTGCTTTAACACTGATGGTTACATTCGATTCAAACCCATCTCCAAAGGCTATGCAATCAATACCACATAGCTTGTACTCAAGGACGTCAATAAAGGCATCACGACATTTAAACAAACCTGCACATCATCCTCCATTGTCTACAAGGTGATGGCAGTAAGAAGTCTTCGGGAAAGAAGATTTCGTAACATGAAGAAAACAATGCGTTTAGCTAGAATTATTCCACGATTGCCGTAACAGTCACTTTCCCTGTCACCTTTTTTAGTTCGACTTTCGTAGCTTTACCTCCATTGTCTCACTTATTTGTCGCCTTATTCAACCTCAAACTCCATGGTCCGATCGCACATCGCTTTGATGATAAGTGACTTATTTCGGGCTTTCGTAATGCTTGTGGAGCTTTAAGCAAACTCTTAAGCAAGTGATGCTAGACACCCAATGCGATTTCCACATGTGCAAAGGTATGAGGCATTTTGGGGTGAAAACGAAAGTCCAACTAACGCTGTTTGAGAAGCTTGTTGTAATAATCAATCGATTAATTAGCCTCTTCCTCGGTTTGGTATTTGAGTTGTCGGAAGTGCGATGGCAGAAACGTGAGGAGTGGGTCTCTTTAGCTTTCAATAGATTATTCTTTAAGCTGTATTGTCTCAGATCTAAACTATTGCTGTCTATTATGCAGTGTAGATACCTTTGCGCGCGTTGCATTACATAAGTCGTCAGTTGCTCCACCATTTGTGACTTTGCAGAGCTCCCTCTGACTTTGTCTGTCTTGTGACTACAGAGACGGAATGTGACTACTTAACCGGCAAACTAGTTTTAAAGGGTAGAGTGTCACAGTGAGAAGCATAGGCACGAAACCTGTTGCAATTCGAAAGAATCTTAAAAATCCACATCCCTAAATGAACAGTTACCTCAAAGAGAAGTAAAATCTGTGAAGTCCGTTGGGCATATGACCTCATTAACTCTGCTCAAATTTAAATATGCATGAATACCTAGATGAATCCCACAAGGCCCCAATATTAGGGTTTATCGTGGTGGAAACTTTTTAAGGTCCTTGTTCCCAAAATGCCACTACCAGAATAGTGACAAAAGTGTCAGCACATATATGCAGAGACTTTCTAACTCAGGAAACTGTTTAGTGATAAAGGTGTCATAATTTCAGTTGAAAAAGAACGTAAGGCAGTCAGAAATTACTGCGCTTCAAACAGCTGCGTAAAATGTAATGCTATTTTGATGTCTTTGCTCACGTTCTTTTATGTTCTATTAATGCTGGCTGGAGGCCAAATTTTTAGCAAATTGCCAAACTGTAATAAGTTAAAGCTTCCTGAATATTCAAGAGAAATAACTCTTATGTCAGGAACATGTTAGGCTTTTAAAGCTTTAAATCTTCGCAAAAAAGTTTTGAATCCGGCCACAGGGCTTGTGCGTCTGCGTATAGTCTAGAATGTTTTCGCATACATAAGACGATCTAATCAATCAAAGCTACCATCTTTTGCCAGTGATTCCGGTAAAAACATTCGTCATATTTCAAGTCAAAAACACATCTGATTAATTTCGAAGATTCCGACAATGGCTACCAGATATTAATCGCCACGCCAGTCGGTAGCATGACATTCATCGGAGAAAGTTAAAATTGAACATCGTCATCTCCTCATCAAATCCCCCTATCGCTTCTTTCCAGGCCCCCTCCTTCCTTCAGCGTTGCTCAAGCTTACTAACTAACAGAAAAGCAAATCTCCTTGGCAAATACTAGATGCATAGTTTGTCATTCTACTCTTTGAACATCCACTTCTACATCCGGCATGTCCTAACATCGGCAAAAGTTGTATACTGTGCAAATTCTTTCCACCATTCTGGCTTGCAAGTAGCTCCAAAGCAGTCGCATTGAAAAGATTTGAAAAACATTAAAAGAGACGGCTTTGGGTTTTGCTTGCCTTGCTTAATTGCTGCATTGAGTTTTAACTCACGTAAGTGAGCGGTAACCACGGCTTTATGGCACCTGCAACGAAGTGTGTTTACATTAATGCATATGGAACCAAACACATCTCGCGGTCAATTCGGATCCATCGATTGGACGTCGAGATCAGCTAGCTGTCTAAAGGGGTGGTAAGTCGAATTCTGGTCGCAATTGTGACCATTCTTAAACTGACTGTCAAGAGAAGCAACTTCGCATTTGTGTTAGCTTTCATCTTAATGCCACTTCACTGGTGCATGCATGAAGTGGTTGACACCCCTCTGCCTTCCAGAATAAGTTACAATTGAATACGTTACTCTTCTGCTGCTGTACCCGGATAATGGATAAGACCTTCAACTTAGCTGCCCTTATTAACCGGCTGTCGAAGCCACTTACGAGTTTACGAAAATTTTTCTTGACGCTAATATGATCTGTCATTACTTTTGACACTAAGCCTTGGTGAAGACAGTTTGAGTATGGTAGGAGGGGTTGACAACATGGCTAAATGCAGATTGCAAAGTGGTGTTTGAGATAGCAAAGGATAATGGCTACCGTCTCCCACCTAGGGTCTAACCACCAAGTCTGCGATTGGGGTTGGTTAACCAGTTGCTGCAACTTCACGAATACATATTTTGATTTTTTGAATGATCGAATAGCGCGTTGGTTTCCAAAGCCGAAGGTTGCGGGTCCGGATCTCGTCTAGGGTGAATCTTGTTCGACGCAGTTGTTCAGATTGTTTTGGTGGTTAGCCTTTCGCTAAAATTGGATTTCAAACCTTACAGGAGATGGCAGCTTATTTGTGCCTTAGCATAAAAAGCATCTCAACCAAATGGATGCTCATCTGCAACCAAAATTCGCTTACGATTGCAGGCCTTTGTGACTGGACTTCGGTAAAATTTGACCCCGGTCAAAGATACCATCAGTTATGTATTAGCCTCAACGAAACAATTTGGGTGTTAGGTATGAAGATCGTGCCTAACGGGTTTGAAGCCTAGCAGAGCACTTCGATTAATGAGAAGAACCAAAGACGCAACTTATTTGTTTGTCCGCGAAAAGCGCTAAGCCACAAAATAACTTAAGACCGGTCTATAAAATGTTCGGCTGAATGCTTTGATGTCAACGTTCCTCTTAACATATTTGTTCGTGGACTTCTTTGGAGTCTAAAACCAAAGAGACAATTTGAATTGTGTAGGATAGTGCGAGATTCATAAAGTTTGAATTTAAGTGGAAAATTGGTAAAAATAGGAAATTAGCCAGTAACATCTAATATGAATTTGATTAGATTCCAACGGATGCTGCAAGTCATTGTCAAGTCTGGAAGTGCGGTGAAAGAAGAAGTGGAAGGAGCCGGTGCAGAAGCAGTCGTCTATCCAATATCCAAAAGCCCGAATGAATGCGGACGGGGGAAGCGGAGAGAGGAGACGCGGATGCGATAAGTAGGGGAGGTGGAAGGCAAACAGCTACTCTAAGAGGAAGAGGGATAGAGGGAAGAAAGGGGAGTGGTGGAACGGAGAAAGGGGTACTGAAGTAGGAAACAACACCTGCTGCAAACGATGGTAGTGGCAATGGCAGAGACAATGTTATCTAATTCCGGCGGAGAGCTGCGGTAAGTTGTAGGCTTATCGATTTCCCAACCGAGCACTAAATGAAGGGAAGGAGAGAAAGAAGCGGAGGAGGGCTAGACAGATAGAGGTTCTTCCCTCGACGTGAAGTGCGCAAAGTCACTAGTTCTTAATAGGTCGTCTCCTGAATGGGTCAAATTTTTCTGTGTATGTTCACATTTGCCAAGGTTCTAATGTATGGAGACTACTGGCTGGCTGTTTGCTGGACGACATAGTTTTCAGTTAGCTCACGCTTGACCATCCTATTCGGCTGATTTGTTGACAATGCTTATCATTATATTAATGGTCTGAGCCTCTCATTTTTCAAATGAATGCTTTAGAGTAGTGGTCGTCCCAATTTTGCGCTGCAGTTTTGCTGCGATGTGTGTTGCTAAAAATTGCGATATGCAGTTTATCTACGATGCACAGACTGCCTTACACCGGCGTCATGCATCTATGACAAGTTCGATTTTTTTAAGTCCAATGATATTTTAGACCTCTTATGTGCACAGCTAATGTGAACAAACCATAGGAGGTCTGAAAATGCACCTAATGATTGGCAAAGTCTGTACGGCGTGTAGTGTAGCTTGCTAAGGTCACCTGTTAGGGCTTGTTAAGCATATATGGGTGTATTGATGCAGTATTCTTTGTTTTCCCTCTCATTTCGGATGGAACCAAACTTGGTTTAGCTCTGTTGTGAAGCTGAAGAAGGATCCTGATCTGTCAAAACTTTTCCTATTGCCTGTGTCTAAATGGTCTAAGTGGTTTTATTCTAATGATATTAACTGACTAAAAAGTCATCACGTAAAAGAAGAATCCAAGTTTTTGGCTCTAAATTAGGGTTTGGAATAACTCCGTTCTATTGGGCAATCGCGTTAAAAAGGGACTTTATTCAAGAAAACGTAACGTCCAAAAAGTGACAGTTAAGTGGGTGCGAACCTGGAACGGAATAGAAGATTGTGGACGATTATGCCTACATGGAAATATCTGATCAAATATTGTTGGTACAATAATCACCATGACTACTGTTACACATATGCATCCAGTAAGGGTTTTAAAGCAAAAGATAAGAAATGCAGGAAATGAAAAGGCACAAGGTTTCGAAAAGATAAGAAGCATCAGGGAGTAGTAAACGAAAATTTAAAAATTGTTAGAGTGAAATATAAATAAAAAATGAATGATAAAAAGAACAAGCGATGGATGAGGGGGAGCAAAACGGGAGGAGATGAGAAGCCATTTCACCGCGTGCAATGCCACAAATACGCAGGGGAGGCAGATGGAGTGAGGGTAGAGGGTAAAGCGAAGACCATCGCAGACAAGTGGGAAGCAAACAAGCGTGCCAGTGACATGACTTGTGCTACAGTGGTCACCGCTGCATGAGCTAACCCACACCCACTTAGTATAACCCGTGTCATTGCGGGAGCTAGAGGCTACCGCCCATATTCTCGTTAGCGTTCATTTCTCCTCACTTCCATCTTCCCACCTCTGCCTTCCCATGCCATCCACGCCTTGTATCACTCCTCCCTTCTTCCCACTCACTCCCCTACTCAATTCTCGTCAATTTTCCTTCTTATCCCTATCAATTAGGCCATACGGGCTCAAAGTCAAGCTTTTCCCATTTACTACCTCCAATCTGGAATATGCAGACAGAGATTAATCATATCCAATGCACCAAAAATTAGATACACTATCGCGCTATTTCAGATGACAGGCTAGTGATCTTACATTGCATGCCATTTGGATCCCAAGTTGTTAAAAAATTATTGCAGCTGCTGTGACGTAAAAATCGAGCAAATGAAATGAGAAACGGTCGAATTTAACAGGTTAACGAAAGGAAGAAATAAAGAAAATAAGCAAGGAGTAGTGCATGGAGGCTACCGAGGTCTACCATCAGAGGAAGATACTAGAATAGGTCGCCTTCGGAGACTAAGAGGTTAGGTTGAAACCGCCACAATACTAACACATCGGCGCTGTGCGAACAGCCCAGACTATACGTTGTCTAATCACGTAATACCTTATTTTGAGATGTGCCGAAGAAAAAGTGAAGTCTAGGACTAACAAAATACCTTGACGTATTTACCTGTGTAGATTGGAGTAGCTACCGCGATCGCTTCAACTATTCCACCGTTAGGAATTTGTCCGATTGCAGCAATCTTACTCAGAGCCTGCAACTGACATCTCTCCACTTATAGTAGTAGTCGTACCAAAATTGCCCACATGCTGTGGTTTAACCCTCGAACCCTACAGGTGATCGTTCATTTCACTTAAGTTGCAACATGTATAGCATTTATAGCAGCTACTACTGGAGCTCGTTCCAACGCTGACATAGTGAGGGTTCTTCACATTGTACTCCATTACAGCTCACAAAATTGACGACTGCACGGGACTGTACAAACACCGGCAAACCCATTATACATATTTGCATAGGCGGGTAGTGGAGCACCTGTTCTACTCTCTTGGATGGCGTCAAGTCGAATGCACTTAGGGTATAAATAACTAGACTTTTGAGCCAAAATAAAGAAATCGTACTAGGGCTGCGCTGCGAGGATCTAGCGCATTAGCAAACGCAGTTAGCACACTTAGAGGAGCTCCGTAAGCCACGCTTTTTGAGTTGCAACATGCAATGCTGTAGGATTCAGTTTTTCATTGCCCAATTACATGCTAAAATCAGCAACTTCGCCGATCTTCTTTCCAATCTTTTCGTCCGCACTCTGATCAAACTCTTCTGCTACCTGAGGCAAAGCACCTGGTTCCATCTGAAAGTGACATCAACCAGGAAAGGGAGCAAGTCTTGCCAGATCATCAACTGTGTTGGTGCTACGTTTCTGGCTTACCTATTGCGGCACTCCCAACAAACTTATGCAGTCGCTGTCTAACTGCTACCCATGGGTTCATATCTCAAGATGGAGACACAAGTCGCACATCGACTTGAATATGTGACGCAGCATGACCGCATGTTGTTTCAGAGTCATGATATGGTATTTTTGTGCTTGGATTCTTTATAGAATTCACTATGTGCCATCAAGTTTTCGTTATTGCCCTAAACATTGGCAGCATGAGCATTAAAATGCAATATTTAGTACCAAACTTTGTTAAATTATGTGCGGACTTGTTTGGTATGGTACAATATGATAGGGGAATCTGTCCATTGCTTTCACATTCACTTTGTGATGTCTATGGCGCATTGTTTTACTTCTTTAAAGAAGAGAAAGAATTCAGTGCCGATGCAGACAATGATGATGAGGTAATTGAAGAAAAGTCTATTGGGGTGGCGCTTGTGGGATCGCAATTAGGCCTTGATACATCCTTAGCAATGGGGTTGGATGGCTGTAGAAATACTTGTGCAGTAGGTGACGGCTTCAGCAATCCTGCTATGGAAAAGTCTGAGAAGATTGGTAAAAGCATTTGCAATGAATCAAGTAGGTGTCTGACTTATTATGGCACGAATTTCCGCAAATCTGTTCTTAGTCGCACGATGGAATCATGTTGATAGTACACATATGGAGGCGCAACTCACCGAGTTTCATGGCTGGCAGATCTAGGGAGATAAATTATATGTCAAAGTCAGCGTTTATCTTTTGGGTTGTCAAAATCATTGGTCCATTCTCTTATATCCACCGGTCAATAGTGCAAGAATCGGATTTGTGAGCACGGCCAGTGATTAGGCCCTTGAGGCAGTGCACAATTCTCGAGAAGGAACTGTAACATGCTTATACATTTCAAATACTTCGCTTTATTTATTTTAATGACTTTGCTTACGCATTCCACATCAACTTGCGGTACCTATTTTTTAATTTATAGATATGTATTTTCGTAACTCCTTTACCTTGAAGGCGTTATAATATACCTACTTCTCTTTTTCCACCAAGTCATAAATTTTGCACGATTCGCTATGGTCTAGTGGTCATATTAGCTTTAATGAATTGAGCAATCTATGCCTTGATTTAATTTGGCAATGGCAGACAAAGAAAAGCATCCGAATTTTACCGTCTATTTGGTCGACGAGTAAACTATTTGGTGTATTTATCTGGAGCCTAATTACAGTAGCATCAAATACCCGTAACATAAAAGTTACCCAAAATACAAACAAGACTAAGATTTTGGACTGGTACAACCCCTTTAGTAGCTGGCAAACATTGCTTTTAGTTGAAACCCAATTCTTCATTGACGGTATTAACATCGCTCCTATCTTTGAAAAGAATCTATCCATTCCGATAGCCGATTGTTTGAAAAGCCTTTAGAAAGCAGAGGGGATTTTGGCAGACCCGGAAGCATAGGAACCAAGGGAATCGGTAGTTAAAAAGGAGTGGAAGTGAATAAGAATGTAAGGGTGCATAATCGTCATTTACCCAACACTGCCACCTCTAGATAAAACAACTTCGTGTCTGCCGACGCCGTCCCTAAATTCAAATGTTGTCACAAACAGTTGGGTATCAGAGTGGATATAATCCAACTGAATTTGGGAGTGATGGTAATGCCTTCAGCGATGGGTCAAAAGTCTATACCCATAGAAATGGCCTGACTTGGGCGAACTGGCACAGGATTTAAGGGCGCTAACTGTACAATGGGGGAAATGGTGATTTCTGCAGGTGGGAAAAACACCCAAAACGGTATTGTGCGCCTAAGGATATTGCACTAAGCAAAGCTAACTTTTGGAGTGATAAAAGGTAGTTGAAGTCGTCAGTAGCCATTACTCTTTCATCAAAAAAAGAGTTAACAACACATCCATCTAGCGGCAGGCCTAGTAATTCTTATGCTTTGAATTTGTTACCTTAGTGTTTAGAGTGACCACCAGTTTCGAACTGTGCACAGCATTCGACTTTTTGTCATCCCATTGCATTATACTGCCAGCTATGGTGCTCTGATGGCACAATTAGCTGGGCCTATTACTCGCATCAACCTTTTCTGCATAAGTGGTCCTCGAATCTTATATCGCTGACGGTTAAGATGGATCTGCATCACAGGTAAGAGCGCTTTCGACATTACGCAGCACTCGAGTTGGGTGTCGAATAGGTTGTCAGATCACTGAATAGCTAATGCTAACAATTAGATAGCACTGAAAGATAATCATGCTTTTCTGATTTCTCGTCACCATGGGAAGTTTTTAATTACTGGCCTTTGGGCGATCACAACGGCCTTCAGTGCACTTACACGGTAATGGAACATAATATCTGCCTCACAAATGTCATACTAAATCCAGGTGTGAGATTACGGTCTGCAGCTGCCCAAACGGGAAACGTCAAAGATATTAACCAACACGCAGGTTAAGTGCAAAGATTGGTAAATGTGCACGCAGATATACTTGGGGATCTAACAATTTTCCACAATTTTATGAAAGGTAGTAAGGAAGAATCGCCTCCTCCAAAGATTAGGAAAAAAGGTGCGAGTTGAATTGAGCAGCACTTAAGAGTGGAAAACGGATTGTTAGACCCCAAAATGTTCTAATTAAAATAGATTTAGCTTGAAATGGACAATCGGTTGCGAACAGGGAAAAAGAAGACTTGGGTAGTGAAAAATGGGCAGCTGAAACACGAAAGTCTTCAGCTAAAACACAATGGGCTTCAATGGCAAAATCGGACACGAACAGCAATAAAAAGTACTTTAGTGTGGAAAAGGGATGGTTAAGAATCAAAATGCTCCATTTGAAACATAGCAGACATGCAATGGAAAATCTGATTCAAAATGCAATAAATAAGATTAGCAAAGTAGGAAATGCACAGATAAAACGCAAAATGCTTCATTAGAATAATGATTAGCCTGAAAAGCATAGTCAGTTGCAAGTTGCAAAGAACAGGAATTAGGAGTTGGGAAGGGATGGTTAGAAACCGAAAGGCTCCATTTAAAATGCAACAAAGATGAAAAGCACAATCGATTACAAAATGCAATTAATGGGATTTGGGCAGTGAAAGATGCACAGCTGAAACGTAAAGGCTTCAATTGAATCATAATGATCTTGAAAAGTCTAATCCGTTGCGAATGGCAATAAGAGTGGCGAATGGATCGCCAGACACCTAAATGCCCCTCTTAAAATAGAATCAGCTTCAAATGGACGATCGGATTCGAAATAAGAATAGGGAGACTTGGGCAGTAAAAAATGGACAGCTAAAATGCAAAAATATTCAGCTGAAACATAATGAGCATGAATAGCATAATCGGACGCGAATTGAAATGAATGGACTTAGGAGTGAAAAAGAGATGGTTAGAAACCGAATTGATCCATCCGAAACATAACAAAAATGAAAAGGACAATGGGATTCAAAATAAATAAAATAAATGAGACTTGGGCAGTAGAAGATGCACAGCTGAAACGCAAAGGGTTTCAGTTGAATCATACTGAGCTTGAATTGGAAGGAACAGGACTTAGGAGTGGAAAAGGGATGTTAGAAACCGAAAGGCTCCATTCAAAGCATAACAAAGATTAAATGGACGACCAAATTCTAATTGCAATAAATGAGACATGCGAAGTTGAAATGCAGAGGTGAAACGCGATAGGCTTCAGGTGAATCATAATGAGTTAGAAAAGCTTAACCAGTAACGAATTGAAGTGAACGGCAATTGGGAGTGGAGAATGGATCGTCAGGCATCAAAATGCTCCGGTTAATATGGAATTAGCTCAAAAAGACAGTCGGATTCAAGATGAAATAAATGGGACTTGGGCAGTTGAAGATGCACGGCTGAAACTGGAAAAGCTTCAGATGAATCATAATGAGCTCGAAATGCAATAAATAAGACTTGGACAGTGAGAAATGGGCAGCTGAAACGTGTAGTCTTCAGCTGAAATATAATGAGCTTAAAAAGCATAGCCGGTGGTGAATTGCAATTAGCAGGGCTTAGAGAATATGGGAATGGTTGGTTGGATCCCGAAATGTTCCATTTAAAACATAAAAATCGGTGTCAAAATGCAAAAAATGAGACTTGGGCAGTGGGAAATGGATAGTGGATACGCGAAAGACTTCAGTTGAATCATAATGAGCTTGAAAAGTATAACAAGCTTCGATTTGCAAAGAACAGAATTTAGAAGTGGGACTGGAATGGTTAGAAACGGAAATGCTCCATTCGAAATATAACAAGCATGAAGTGGACAATCGGAATCAAAATGCATTAAATGCGATTTAAGCAGTAAAAAATTTACAGCTGGAGCGCAAAAAACTTCAGTTGAATTATTTTTAGCTTGAAAAGAGTAACCCGCGAATGGAATCAGCTGAACCACAGTGATCTTAATAAGCAGAATAATTCGCGGATTGCAATGAACGGGACCTAGGAGTGGGAGTGAAGTATATGAGCCTTGGGTAGTCAAAAATGAATGGATGAAACACGAAAGGCCTCAGTTGAGGCATAGTGAACATGAAGGCTTGATCGGTCGCGAATTACACTAACTAGGACTTTGGGATTGCAAAGTGGATGGTTCGAACCGAATGTGCTTTACTAATAACATAAGAAGCTAGAAATGGAAAACCGGAGGCGCAATGCAATAAATGAGAATGGGGGAGTTGAAGATGCATGGATGAAACACAACAGGCCTTAGCTATACCGTAATAAATATGAAACGTATTATCGGTCTCAAGGAGTGGAAAACTTTTGGTTAGAGCGCGAAATGCTTTTCTAAATATGGATAATCGGTAGCGAAGTGCAATAAATGAGACTGAGGGAGTTAAACATGAATGAGTAAAGCATGAATGACCTCAGCTTAATCATAATGAATATGAGAGCACGATCGGTCGCGAAGTGCAGTAGGCGGGACTCAAGGAGTGCAAAATGGATGGTTCGAACACGAAAAGCTCTTCCAAGAAACTGGTAGGTGTGATTAAGCAACCGGTCGCGAAATGAAAAAGTAAGAATGGCGGCGTTGAAAATGCATGGATAAAGCACAAAAGGCCTCAGTTGAGTCATATTGAATATGAACAGCTTGATTTGTCGCGATTTACATAAAACAGGAGTTTAGGATTGCAAATGGGATGGTTTGAATCGGATGCTAATAAATGCCCGCAGTCGAGTGAATTGATCTCGTAGTGAGCCGACGTCGATACGGAGAAGAAAAACCACAAGTGTTTTCTCATTAAACCGATTGTGTGCACAGTGGAAACGCTTTTCCTAATTTTTTGCTATTTCTCTCAGCGTGTATGGAAGACATACATGAAAGAGAATAAAGGCTATCAAGTTATTAGGTAAGTGCATGGAGAGCCACACGCGGTGGTTCAACTTGTCAAACGCATTTATGTTGAAGGACCAATTTGCATGTAGGCAGTTAAATCATTTGCAGGTGGAGAGGACCATATGGTTTTTGCCCCTGTTTCTATCTAGAAACCAAATTCCCTCACGTGCAAGGTCCTTCGATTTCATGCATTTCGAAGCCATCTTTAGTGATTGTGTGAGTTAACCTAGGTAGCCAGACGAATGGATGTTCAGCACAGCCGCTCACGTATAGGAGTGCGGTCAGGAATGAGTCTGAGCCACGCATGAGAGCGACACCCGCATGAACTCAAGCACACAGAAGAGCGCAACTCAAAATTGCAAAAATAGCTGACTAATAAAACAACCAAAGAAATAATAGTGGACCAAGTTAGGCCAAACAATATGTACTCAAATCAGGTTGATGTAAGGCTATCAGTGGCACAACGTAGAATGCTCCTGCAACGGTATTGTGCTTGTCTCTATTCCAGTCGCCCTTACATTCTCTGACTTCTGTTTCCCCTACGATGGGCGCGTGCCATGCAGTCGCAATACCTGGCATCTGGATTAGCTCTATGCTGCAGATTGGTGTAAACCAAGGTGGATATGCTAGTTCTAGTGAGCACCGCCCTAATTACAACTAGAATTTGCAAAACCATAGCACTAGGCACAAATTTTGTGCACTTGAACATCAGGGGAATGTCCTCACCACATGCATATCATTGCGTGTCTGCAAGCCTATCATTCCCTTGCATCTTAAGTAAAGCTGTGATTTGTTGCACCACACCACAACGCATAAATGCATACATTCATCTTTCTTTATCATGACGACGACACCTTCTTCAATCGCCGAAACTTTTACCTGCCTTGCTGCCTACGCGCCACTCGGTCATCACCTCTCCGCCCGATTATGGATGCTGAGCAGAGTTCTATGCCAGGCAGAGCAGTGACTGCAATAAATAGCAGCAGGTCGGCGTAGTGGAGGCTTGCTACACATATTACTCAGAGGAGCTGGATCAGAATCGCGTTCTCTTAAAAGGGCAGCAATTTGGTTACTCGTTCTAGAATTATCGTGTCTCACAGAAGCCAAGAGTGTGCTTTAGAGGCCAATTGCACTTACCTCTGGCCTATCCGCTGCGTGGTAAGCCAGCCAAATGGGACTGCTACACTGATTGGTAGGTGCGCCACGATGTGTGGGGCGACAAAGAAGGCGCCCTGATTTGAAGTTAAAGCCGAGCTGCCCATCTAACCAGCACTGTCACTCTCGTCTTCAATCTGCATTTCCACCCTTTTTCTCATCACAATTTAGTCTCCACCTCCTCCCTATCATGACTCGCACACACACCTTCGCTTTCAAATACCCACAAAGCACAAACGTATAGACCCTACAGGGCATGCATAACTCACTCATTTTATTAGATCACAAGATTACTAAAGCAGAGATGCTTCTGGATGTTCGAATTGTAATTATTCAGAGTCGCCCTCATAAAGTTGGTGCGAACGACAAGATTATTATTAACCATGCTTAGTGTGGTTCCTCAATACCTTCGATTTAACTAACGAGGAGTTGGTTATGAGGAAAAATGAAAGCGAAAGGCAACGTTTGAACGATCCTGGATATTAACATGCATGTGCGGACTCTGAAAACACAGAAAGAGGAACAGTCGTCAACACCACAGCCGTTCTTCTGGAAGAAACAATCTCCCTTACTCAAAAGAAAGTATTTTTTAGTGTAAGAACTAAGCCCAAAATACATGAAAACTTACCTATTTTTATCGCACACCATCTCATTCTCGGAGCTTTCACAGAGCGCGGTGTAATACTTGTGTTCTATAAAAGTACTCCGTTGGCAAAAACGAGAAAAATGAAGGTAAATGGGGGGACTTCGTTAAATATCTAGATGTGAGAGAACCCAGACGGTGCGATTTTATGTATCCAGAATTAGTTTAGGATGTGATACTTGGTGTCCATTTCCTTTGTGCCGCCAAGGCGGTCCCGAAATTTGCAGAAGGCACCTTCGCAACTTAACAGTACAAGAAAACTGACTTAGTTACTTCCTTACCTAACGGAAACGCGGAAGAAATTTGCAGTGCTCTTTTTGAGGCTACAAACACTTAAATTCACATATTAGATGAATTTCGCCTGCAGCTGAGGCATGTCACCTACAGCGAGAGGAAGGAATTACGCTCATTGCTGAGTAAGCATTCGACGTTTTTTCGTGGTAAGGAGTAAAACTCGGATAAATAATCATCGTCAAACATTCCATTGACACCGGTGAAACCAGACCCACATGACAACCACTGAGGCGCATGCCACCACCTCCCCTGGACAAAGTAAATTGGCTGGTGAAAGTGAAAATGATGGTCAAGGGTGAGATTATAAACCCATCTAAATAAACTTGAGCCTCCTCAATGGCACCGGTAAAGAAAAGTGATGGTAGTCTCTGGCTGTGTACGACTTACAGGAAGCTACACATTGGATTCCGCACTAAATCTATAATCTGGATACTGCCAAGCAGAAGAAGTGGAAACAAGCGGAGAGAAGACGGCTTTCATAGTGCCGAAAAAGCTTTATGAATCCCAGACAATGCCGTTTGGTGTCTGCAACGGTGCATTTACTTTCCAGCGCCTGATGTAGACAGCACAAATTGACCTTTTCCCAAACACTGCATGATCTACCTCAATGATATCCTTTTTTCTCAGTAAAGACATTCGTAGGCACAACGCCAATCTCCAGCTACTGTTGGATCATCAACGAGGTGCAGAATTGATTTTGAATAAAAAAATTAGCACTTCTTTTGACTCTTGGTCATTTTTCAGGGACACACACTCTCGTCAGGCAGGGTGGCGGTCACCCAAGATTGTACAAAACGAGTGGGAACTTAGTCAACTCCAAACGATCAGACAGAGCTCCGCAACTCCCTCGGTTTGGCAAACCACTATAGACGCTTTGTTAAAGGCCTTGCCAAGATCGCCCGTCCTCTACACAGAGCGACCGGGAAGTGGGAAAAAAGGACTTTGGGTGAAAAATGAACATGACGAAGCCTTTAATGCACTAAAGCTAATGCTCTGCTTACATTCTGGACTTGTCAAACTTTGAGAACAATGCATTTTTCGTTGTACTGGACACGGACAATGGCGGCGTAGTTGTGGGTTGCGTACTTTTGCGGAGACAGAGAAGGCAGAGGAGCAAGGTAAGTCATAATGCCTCTATTTTATCATCTAAGAACAATGTGGATAAGGATGGTATGTTTCAGTAAATGACCTCATCTGTAAATGAATGCTCAAAAGACTTAAGTGCTTCTAAGTCAAAAATACAATTCTGTGGGAAAATTTATACCCTAACATGCCATAACTCGCCGTCTAAACTTTACGTTGACTGCTAAGTGTATGAGAAGAGGGGAGGAGTGATGCAGTATGTGGATGGCATGGGAATGCAAAGGATGGAAAGTTGGAGGTGAGGAGAAAAATAGCGCCAGCAAGATTACGGGGTAGTACCCTCTGACTTCTGCAATAACAGGGTTATGCTACGTGGTTGCGGGTTAGCTCACGCGCCGGTGATCACCATAGCACACTTCTTCGCTTTCTACTTGTCTACAATGGTCTTTGCTTCACCCTCTCCCCTCATTCCTTCTATCTCCTTCTCTACGCATTTATGACGTTGCAAAAAGTGGCTTAGTTTTCATAATTTTTGTCCAATGCATAAAATTTTGCCTCTATTATATATTATCTTCACCTTTGTGGTGAACTGAAGCCCTCTCCAGTGATCCATTTTAATGTCATTTGACCTCGGAAGTACCATTTTATCCTGCTTATCGCGCACCATTGCGTCATTTATTGACTGATTTGATCACCACCACAAACTTTTTTCGGGGCTTTCAGTAATGCAACTTCACATGTTGTATGTTTCTATGTTAGGTATTTTCCATGCAACCCTACATTATATTTACTATCCTACGTTGTTTACAATCAATTTCAATGATTTTCCTCTTTCATTTCACTGTTTTAAACCCAAGCTTTAAGGCTTTTTAATGGTTTATTCTTCTTTGTGTGAGCTTTAACTTGCAATTTCGCATTTATGCTCCTACTTTGCTAACATTTTCCTAGCAATTCTTTAATTTACTCGACACTTCACATTAGGTGCATTTTACTAGTATATTTATATATAACTAGTTTAGCCCTTGTTTAACATTCTCCTTGAAGGAGGCTGAGCGTCTGGTGGTACCGCAGATGCTGTACTGGTCACTAGCCTGCATGTCAGAACTCAGAGTGATGAGACGGTGTAAGTTTCTGATGGTGATCTTGCTCTGCTCTGCGTTGACGACTACCCGTGACTTCATTTGATTAGAGGGAAATATCTGAATCGATGCTTCGTTATGTTTGTGTTTAACGCACTTAATTGAAAGATTGAGAATTACTACAAAACCCACTGGATATATTGATTCGTGATAAACGTTGGGCATTGCCTTTTCAACCTAGGTCCCTTGAAGGACGTTCTGGTTTTCTGTCCCCTCTTAAATGTTTGGTGCGATTGGCTACTTAGCTATTTAATCATTTTGTCTGGTTCAATTGCTTTGCAAGAATGGCTTTGGTTTTGTTTTAACATATCGCCCTGCCGGCAGTGCAAAAAGGATATGTGTCCAAAAAAGAGTTGACGCTGAGTTCGCTGTTTGCTGGGCCTTCACGTGAAACCATTACGGACTCGAGAATGCAGTACTGCAAAATCCCTTCTCCGGAGGAAAGAAGTATTCCATTAGCTATCAGTCGGTCATAGCCTACCGTCGTCCATGTCCGTGTTCCCCAATTTGCCTTTTTCGATAAGATAAATGCGGTAAGCGTCGAGGGAGGCAGACGCCGATACTTCATTGCAGAAGAGATAAACACATTGACATAAAATGAGGAAGGAGTAGGACAGATCATCTTACATTTGCGCCAAATCGCTCATTTGCTTCCATTTTTGTCTATACGCTCACGTTACTACTACTGTTGTTGTTGCTGGTGCACCCCTATCTTTTATTCGTAGTGCGCCAACATTGCTCATGTACCACCATCGCTTAAATATACCTCGTTGTTGTTATCAATTCGCCTGCTTTAATAGAATGGGTGTTTTTCTTTTCGTAGGGGGTTCGATCAAGCTAATGGCAATTGGGCGGAGATACCATGAATTAGCGGCCAAGAGTTGGTTATGCTTTGATTGGAGTCTCTCTCTCTCGCACTCCTTAATGTCCGCCTCCCTAATGTGGTTGTAAGTGTAGTCCATTAAGATGCCTTTGTCAAACCTCTCCAGTGACTGGCACAACCATATTACCTGTATTTTGGAATGGATTGTGCCTCTTTTGGTTGTGGTTGCTGTGTTTAGAGTGAAATGAGCAGCTCATGTTTGCCTATTACTTACCCTGCTGCTGGCGAAATTTCTTTACCCTTCCTCTCTCTTCTTTCCTACTTCCATCCTACTTTCTCAAATTGCTTTAGTGGCGGCTGTTTGCAGTGTTCATCGCTGCTGCTGCAACTTCTGCCAAATGCTCCTCAGCGGCTACAGAGTTTGTCATTCATAGTGAGGAACATAGAAATTCTTTCTTCCTACTCCCTTTTTAGCTCCTCTTCCCTCTATCTGTTCCAGTTACTCTACACGCACACAAAGCCACCAAATTGTCATCTTGCCGCACCAGCTTCAGCCCTAGCTCGTATATCGATTGACTTTGAGTGCTGTCATAAATGAGCCAGTTGGTGAATAGGTGGGTTTAGGAGTTTTGTCTAGAGATTAAAAGTAGTACCACGGTCGGCGTAGTGAGACCCGGTGAACAGTGCACTCGGGTCGTCCCCTATCCTTAGCCCTCTTTTCGCACTGTTGATTGGCATGCCTCCTTATCCTCCTCTCTCGACAGACTCACCACATTAAAACAGTCATATGAAAAGGATGCGGTGGTTTAGGCGTACTTTTATTTCTGTCTAGCGACTGTAATTCATGCTTTGCGAGTATCAAAGGCAAACTAAACCTCCTGCCTAGGGGACAAAACCTCGAGAATGTATACCAAAAATGTGTTCTTGTTCCCTATAGTGTCAAAGCAAATCAAAATGTTCTAGGCGCTATCTTCTAAATAACTAACATCTAATTTGCCCTATTATGTGCAAATTGGTGTCCAGAACCCAACCTCTACGAATACAAGAGTGGTTGTCTTGTCAAGGCGCAAATTTTGAGTGCAACATGCTGAAATACCGCAAAGAAAGCTACACTTCGCAGTAAAGTGGTGTTGTACTTAAATGCGTTGGTTCACGTTGGAGGTTCAGTTATTGTGGGTAGCAATCTTACTCTGCGGCCTGACCCTACCCTTTTCTGCGAGGTAACGAATCTTGCTTTAACATCTAGAGTAACTTTCTGTTAAGTTTTATTTCCAATAATCCAGTGCTTCCAAAAACCTGTGAGCAGGCCCCCAGTTATGCCTTGATAACCCATTGCGGCAAGACGTTATTTATTTGGATCGTTAATGACGCTTGGGTCGATTTTAAAAGAAAGTAATTTAAATGCTTTTCTTAATGCTTAGAGTAAACTCAAACTTGCCTTGTAATGAGAAACGGGGAATGCGTTTTGCATGCAAATCGCTATTAAGCAAACACGTTAGCGTTTGGGTGGTACAATTTTTTCGTACATGAAAAAACAGTAGTTTTCTAATCTAAGGTGATGCATGTCTTCTACATTGTATGGATATCCATAATGAGTGAATGTGAGTGAATCAACGCTTAACCACGATTAACTGTAATGAACATTGGCAAATGCAATGGAAGTAGGTCCAACTCAAACCCTATGTGTCAGTTCACCACCAAACGACGTTTCCTGTTTAATCATATAAGAAACGGATGTTTGGTGCAAATACAACCGTCAGTTATCCGGTGACGAATATTATGCGTGAGTATAATAATAGGGCAAGAGCAGGTTCATGATTTGTCAGACCCTTTGAAAGCTTAAAGGAATTCTAACTAGGCTCTGACGGACAGGGATTTTGGGTATATTGGAACAAAATGGTGACGAAATGCCCAGCGACTGTGCACCTAAAGTAAAAGCCACATAAGTTCCAGTGGAACATGTACTTAGGTGTGGTCTCCGCAGACGATCCGAATTCGGACATTTGCTGCCCAATTTTAAATCAGAGTTGCCTTCGGTAGTTTAAGTTGTTTATTTAAATTGGATTGGCTTGCCGCTTCTCTTAAAGCTAACACAAGTAGTAACTTCTCTAGATTGGCTTGCTTACTTGGAAAGGCCCGCGTGTTTAAATGGTGTCAATAAATCCGGCAAAATGAGTGCCTGATCAAAGGAGGAGTCGAGGCTGATAGAAGCCACCGTAGTTATCTCTCATAGGGCTGATGCTGAGTAAATTGCTTTCGTTAACATTGGAGTTAATTAATTAGAATTGTGAAATTTTGCAGATAACCGTTGTTAGAAACGCAGTGGCTGCGGAAAATTGGGTTGTGCATATGAGCACTGCCTTGTTGCTCCCGGTGTCATTGCAGTTATGACGTATTGGGCAGTTGGCACTTAAAATGGCGGATTCTTGGTTACTCCAACTGTGTATTCAACATTAAAATCATAAATGAGGACTCGTCCACCGGTTATTTTTTTGTGCTGCACTGCTCCGCCTTTCACATGTTGCAGTAGTTTCGGTTGGATGTGCGGTGGCTGATTTTGAGGTGCATTTAATGTCTTTACAAGGGTGTGTTTTATTTTATCCTTCTATCCTACTTTGTCTAGCTTCCTTTTCCACTATTTGGTATGTACTAGATGCACCTCACCATGTTCTGCGTCAGGTGTAGAGGTGTGATATCATACAAGGTACCTCGGCTAAGCTGAGTTGGACAGTAGTTTAGCTGATACATTATCATTAGCTATACATATGTCTATATATATATATATATATATATATATATATTTCACAGCGATGTGACCAATTACAGGCATCACTCCCAAATAGCGCTGCTATGAGTCCACCTTTTCTTTTTGTCCATTCATTTTCAATGCCATGCTTAGATTTCCCGCACAATAATACTTCGCTAACGCGGGGTGGTAGGCTGGTAATGTGGTGAGATTTGCATACCCAGTAGGACTGTGGTGCCACAGTAGGGCACTGAGATGATATACACAGTTCATCATGGTGGATTGAGTATCTGCCCATTTGGATGGGCTTTTTAAAACACCTCATGGCTGGCGGAGGACGAGATTGCGAAGACTAAGCCCACCTTCACTTTAGTGGCAAGTTTGGTAACTCACCTTTACTCGTGTACATTTAAGGGGTTCATGAAGTTCTTCCAAGTGATGTGGTGAGAAGGCCATCCTGAGGCTTGTCGGCTCTAGTGTCATGATCTGTAAAAATCGCTGAAGAGAAAGCTTAAAGTAGGTGGCCATAATTGGAGTGTATTTCTGCCTTACAAGTCTACATTCAACATGCGACAGATGTTGTTTCAAGAATCTCTGCTCTGTTTTGTTTCGTGCTCTACTGTGCGATGCTGTGCCATGAAGAAAGGCTGTGGAATGTGAATGTGAAATCCATATCGTTCTTGGTATTCACTAATGGGCCATTCCTCGTGTCAATGCGTTACGTTATGTTTGGGAATGCATAGGTGAGTTTTTAGTCCCAAATTAGGGACAATTGCATGAATTCAATGGCAAGGAGTAGGCAATACGCATGACCAGAACTCAGGTAGCTGAGAAGAAATAGTTGTCCATAGTTCCTCAGAACACCACCTTGGATGCTTCTTAGCCACCATTTGCGACTGAGGCTTTTCGCCACCTCCTTCCTGCTTCTGCTGCATGGATTAATGACCGTCGAACTAAAGAAAGGAACTATGAATGCTCTAGCAATTGCACTAACATTCTCAAAAGACATTGGATGGGACTCTGCTGTCATCGCTACGGACACTTTCTCGCCGTCAAGTTAGAAATTGCATTCGTAGCGATTGCCCACCAACAATCATTTACGGAGTCGCTTAACGCCTCGCCTTCATTGGAAACGCTGAGAGCAAGTCTGTCACATTCAGGTGATATTAGGCAGATATGTGGAATTTGAAGTTGTGCTGTGGAAACCTTAAAGCAATGGTACTGAATTCATTTACTAGAAAATAAGCCTCAGCATTGCAAAGAGATTAATAGGGAAGCAAATGTAAGAAAACAAAAGACTATTAAGTTCTAATGTCTGTGTGTAGTTTGTGATTTGATTTTGGATACGTTGTAACACAATGATGCTTTCTTAGTCTCATTAATTCTTCCATCAAATTATCTATTCATGCATTTGATCACCTACCTACGTTTAAACAAGTGCTGTAAAAATTGGCGAAGCATTGTAAACATAAAGCATTATAAACCAAAGCAGGCATGCTTGCTTTTGGCACAGAGACCTCTGCTAGCAGGCCCAACTAAGAGCACTACCATTTAAATAAATATTTGGCAGACATGTGAAATGAACAAAAAGGAAAAAAAGAGAAGTAATTTGACAAGGAAAGAGAGGAAGTAATGTCATGGCTCACCCCTAAATTTCTCCAAGCTCTGCCTTTACCCCATGCATAGGTCAATTGTTGTTCTTCGAACGAAGAAGGGATAACGATGAATGAGTAAAGGGGCACATAGTGCTAGGACGAAACGTAGGGCAGGACAGCGTATAGGATGAATTGCGTCATGGAAAGGACAATAGTCCAGAGAACCGCAATCTATGGCGTGTCTAGCGTTGATGTGATCAAATGCTTCCCCGTTGCATGTGTGGAATGGATCGGTGGCACGTGCTGCATGCAGCTTGTCGCGTGGTCTATTGCAGTGTCGTGTCTGTTGGCCCAGAGAACAACGGTGCTATATCAGCTTCAATTTAGATGTAGCATAAGAATTTATGTGCTTTCGTGCTTTTACATCTTGACTAAGCGCTTGCTACAGAAGCGATCTGGCGACAGCATGCTCTTTTCCGTATCTTTCCAACCTCACATAGCACATGGTCACGGTACATCTTCTTCCTCCAAACAAGCACACTTTGGGGTTCGCAAGTTGGCTCTTCAGTGAGCAAGCAGTACTGGACATAGCGCCATTGTTGGTGAAATAACTGCCAATATAGTGGGGCGTGAACATATATAGCAGCCAATCTTGCTCACCTTCATTCGCACATCGCCATTCATATTTGAGACGAGTTTTATTCAGGATGAATCAAATGCAGATGCAACGGAGTGATGATCTTGGCACGAACGCCTCATCAGCGTACACAAATGTTTTTTCTTGTACGCAAAGTGGATTTGCTAAAATTGGATTTCAGCAGACACACTTCGACCTCGTGACCAGAA
Source organism: Taenia multiceps (assembly GCA_001923025.3). Taxonomy (NCBI): domain Eukaryota; kingdom Metazoa; phylum Platyhelminthes; class Cestoda; order Cyclophyllidea; family Taeniidae; genus Taenia; species Taenia multiceps. The sequence continues at coordinate 20,371,623 of CM010314.1, read as the reverse complement.
CAAAGCAGGTCTTTTTACCTTGATGTAAAACTACCTGTTTATTGAAGGAAAGGGTAAGCAAATCAACGTCGTCAGCCCTGCGGATTTCTTCCGCTTTCCGCTTAATGTATGTTAAGGATCTGCGAATACCCTGGAGAGCCTTCGAGAATTGACGTGAATGTGGTATATGGAGCTAATTGTGAATTCAATTTGTCGAAACACGTACTGTAATTAGTGCCAGTAGAGCTAAAACCACAATTAATCTAGAAAATGTTCTTTTTTGAATTTTCAACGTTTCCGGTAGCTTGATTGACTGCTGAGCCCCTTCTGGAGCTCCACACCCGTGCTTACCTTAGCCTGATTAGCTGAAATCATGAGCAGCCATACCTTACATGTCCTGACACCCATCACAGAGCCGAGCCCAATCGAGGCAATGAAAATGCAAGACTGTATTCACCCAATGTTGGGCACTCCTTCCATCGAGCTACTTATCGTGCGTGCATGCACGCCATGGCAACCCATCTGTCGACAAATGGTCACTAGCCTTGAAGTCCTGTCCATCAAACAAGTCATGCGAACGGCTCCAAAGTTGTTCAAATCCTTAGTGTTCAATAAACCCACTTCAGTCTCTTCGCTCCATACGTACATTTGTAATGTGTGTATACATCACCAGATGAGGTGGTAAGCTGCTCAAAAATCAACTTTGTTGGAAAATGTCAGAATAGGTACAAACAAATCAGGTCAATAATTCACAGGGTCTCCTCTTAAACAATCATCGCATTAGCTATCATCATAACGGTGCTGGAGTGCGCAGCAGACGAGTTGCGTGTTAATTGGCTGAACAGAGCCAACCACGTGGAGTTCATGCGTCAGCAGCCACCACATTGAACTGCAAATGTGTTGGGGTAGAGCACATGAAACATTGCGGACATAATTTACAACGGAATGCAAAATTGTGCTTTTATTAGTCATCTTATCAGCAGCACTGTTCCTCCTGCCTAACTGAAGAAGAACTGGCCGATCTGGTGATGCCAAGTGGGATGAGTGCTGTTGTTCATGTCACCAGCAACAGCAATCACCTGACTATGGCTGCATGCGTAATGTTTATGGCCATTGTTCGAGCGTTGGGGCGTTGACGGATGAAAATGCCTTGTACTGATGATGGTGAACTCCTTACCCATTCTTTACCTTCCTTTCCACAACTCCATGCAGTTATTCCTAAATCTGCATCTGCATTGGTTTTAACTTTAGGTCCTCTTCATTGTGCTCCATGTTCACGCATTCCTGCACGCCCACTCGCCACAAATTTGAATTGAAGACATTATCATCCCACACAATTCTAAATAATTACAATCTCACTACTCATTCTTTTGGAGCCAAGTTAGGGTGGTTTGAATGCTACCTGAACGAGAACATCTCCAAATGTCTATACGTTGCTGTTATTGCACAAGCTGGGTTTATATCAGTCTGCTGCAATAGCCGTTTGAGAAATCGCCCATTTAAAGATGCCATGCTCGTTACGGCGCCCATAGGTTGTCGCACTGCAAGGTTTCATTTTAAAATTATTCTCCATTTATATTTGGTTAAACATCGTATCAACCCTCAAATTGGGCATTAAAGCTTATTAATGTGCCACAGTGGATGCGATTCGCAGGTGCTTTATCTGCAGACTTTGGGAGAATTAAACCTTGAAGTTCTGTTTTCTTAGCAAGCTTATGTGCAGTTAGCGAGGAACGGTAAGCAAAAAAATCTATTTTGAAGTGAGAGACAATAAGTGCAAAGCATAAGGAGTGGTAAGGCATAAAGGGGTGGAAGTACGTGAAAATGTGACTAGCAACGATGAATACGTGGCCTGTAAATATCACCGACAAGCTGTTGAGCAATAGATAAAGTCATTCATAGGACCACTACTAGGCATGGGTTCTGAGACAACTCGACTCATGGCATTTAAATGTCCATATTGCAAGTATGTGCGAGCCGTATCGTCAACAAAATGCACAAGCTCTTATATGCGTATATTGACGGCGCTTGGAAAATTGCACTAAACTTAACCTCAACTTACTCCTGAGAATGTCGATAGAGTACACTTTGCTTGTAGGATTATCCTAGTTTACAAATCTATTTTCAACAGCCCCCTAAATAGCAGAGATGATGCCGGCAAACATAGTTATGGTTACTAAATATTTGCAGTTGGACTGTTTACCACTACCAGGTCTGCAAATGGTTATTCGAGAAAAAATTGACTTGGACTTATGCATGGTGAGTCCAACAATAGCAAACCAATGAAATTCGAGCCAGAATGTCTATATAAGTCAAAAGACAAGGCTTTTGGATGGCACTAAACACAGGCTGCCATTGTAGATCGATTTTAATTGAGCAGTTGTATCCTAAGGGCCACATCTTAAAATTTTCAATGTCCTACCTGGCAATTATGTTCATTTTGCCTAATCTTGCTTATCGTTATTTATTTTATGATTGTTCTAAGATCGTATAAATGAGCTTCCACCCACCCTCTTTTGCTACTTTGCTATCACTCCAGTTTTGCTCAGCCTTCCGCCCATCTGGATGGCAATCCACTAGCAGAATGTTAGAAGCAGTTCTGCTCATTGACGTAGCCAACGCCTTCACGACGGCACTGCTTTGAGCTTACTTTAACTCTTGCTGCCAATACCAACTAAGCAGGCCATGCGATTGGGGTAATTGTGAGGTACACATTGTCTGCGACCCTTCTGTTAGATGCCGCGCAATTTGCCCAACGGCTTCTAGTGCGATTGCTCCTGTCACACTACGCCAAGATGCAGCATTAAGCCACGGACATTACAACATTTGTACAGTCACATCAAATCCGATTCTTGCTGCCACCAGGTTAATGCAACCTGGTCTCCTTGAAGCGGTGGCAGGTCAAAGTAGAGTAGCCGGCGACTTAAACTTCCACATGCGTATTCCATCACACATTCATGCAGTAGATCCTCGGATCGCAAATAGGAGTCGAGAGGAGTGCTGCAGTAGTGAGCGATCGGGATCTCTATGAAGAAGTTGGTTATAATTAAATAGAAGTACCGCCTAAATACTCCTGCCACGCTACACTTAATAATTTTGGTCATTAGAGGTGTACGTGTGCTTCGCCTTGATGCCCAACGTGATACGAACCCACTGCAGCTCACACCAATCCGCATTGAAGTAAGGCTTTCAGGAACTAAGTGAATGTGGCTGAAAGCCCTACCCACCCCGATGGTCCAGCGATTTCAATTTTCAACGTGTGTCATGGGTATAGCTTCACGATTATTGGTCTTTCCATCATAGCCACTTGTGTGAGGATGGAAGGCATGAGAGTGGGTGTATCGAGTCGGTAAAAGAGGACACGCCTCCTACCACGAATACGTTTCCGCTAACACCCGCGTCATACTGACTCCACCACGTGGATACTCAAACTGAAGGGGCGACTGGTTGTTAGCTCTACTAATTGGCATCGCTAGCCCATCATGCAAATGCTCACAACGGTCCGTAGAGTGCTCATTTCATCCCAGTTAGCTTTTAGCAGTACCTTTTGCACCACCACTTCGACCACTTCATCCTCAACGTTTCGCACCCAATTGACGCCGATGACTTAGGTGCGCTTCTCTTGAAATACCGTGGTAGGCTTAACACCGACTTAAATGCATAGCCAGCCGGTTTAGCTTTAAAGGATTAAATCCTTAAGTGGTTTAGTTGGATGCATGTGAATGAGAAGTCGTTATGACTGCCTCTTAGTTGCCGTAAGACAATTAACCTGTTCTGGTGCATTACTCATCTGCATCTTCATTCAGTACTCACGTAGATTCGCGATTCCACGATTCCGTTTAGCGCGTCAGGTTACACAGTGCAGCAGTTCACTTGGTCTCTTTCTTTGTTAACTGTATCAGGAACCGACCATTGATGTGACTTCTTCCGTTCGCCTGTAATTAACAAAGCTAACGACTCCACAGTCCTTCCTCCCTCAAGTGCTTACCGCACCAAGATTTTGGGTCTACTAAGTATTGGATCATTTCGTTAAGCAAGAACCGCAAAAGCACTTCGTATAGCCTTCTCAGGTCCCAAACCAAAAGCCTTATTATGGTATTTGCACACTCTCCATCGCGAAACTTGCACAAACTAATTACTAGACTAAGAAATGTGGATGGAATGAAAGATTTGTCGCCTAACTGTGGGATATGCTGGTGGAATTGATGTGTGCGGGTAGCAGACATGTCGATGTATGACGCAAGGCATATAACTGCGGCCTGTAGAAGCAACGAGCCGACTTCACGATTTTGGAGTTTGTCCCTGCTCTTTTACGCTAATGCATTTCTCATGTTGCAAAGCGCAGTGTTTGTGTCACAAGAGTGATGATTGCATCACTGCGCAAGACTGCAACCTTAGTTGCATTAATGAGAGTTGCGCTCGCAACGCTAGAACAGATTGGTTCTAATGACTTGGGAATTTGCTGTGCTGAGGTTTACCAATTGCATGCATTCATGCATTTGCGGTAATTGTTGCAAGTGGTGCACAGATATCAGCAAATGTAGTTATCAAGATGTTGAACCGTTTACGCTTTTAGTTGATTGACTGACTGATAACCAAGCACTAAGTAGCTTTGATAAATACAGTCTAGCACCATAGCTGCATTTCACTTCCCTGCAACTTCCTGCATTTGCAGAACGTAAAAGTACGGACGCTAACTGCATTAAAGCGGTTGCGGATGATGCATCCGCAACTTATCACTAACTACCTCAACGAACCGTGGACGGTGGTGGTTGTATGCACGAATGATCAGCTTTCTGTACCAGAAAGACTCCTAACTTTTTGGTTTGTTGCACTATATAAGCGGATCAAGCAGAATCTAAGCTTTTGTTTCAACAATGGTTTGTTAATGCGGTACACCTCCAACTGACTTAAACTAATCCACAAGGTGATGTCCTTCGGTGGATGTGCATTAGGTTTCTGCATTTCAAGGAACTTAAAGAACATCCATCTACTTTGAATGCTTTCACGTTCAATGCGTTTCAATCCCATAAAATGTCAAAGCAAACAGGAGTATGGTCCCAATTTTTAACATGCCACAATTTAAGCAACCGTGCAAAGTGTTGGATTGCATGGACAAAATCAACTCTACCCTGTTCTGATGGCAGGCTCCGAGAAACAACAAAACTTCTTCAGACCAATTAAAATTTTGTATGGTTGGTGAAACTTTCAGATACAAGCCCAGCCAACATGGCTAGGCTTAGGCGCAGATGGTCATTCCTAAGTGGATTTTAATTGCGATTGAGATAGAAAATGTGATTTTGGCCTCTTATGGATGCCACTATGACAGGTGCAGTCCCATCTAACAGATTAAACTTTACGCCATAATGTTAAGCACGAAATAAACACAAGGAAGAATAAGGTGGGGAATAGAATTGCTTCTGCAGCACTGCTACGTGTCAATCACTAACAAAGACAAGTGATTTTTGAGGCGGAAATACCAAAACACGTATACACTTGGTCCAAAATTCAGCTGTTACAATCTACTAGTTAATTAGAATGTCGTTTCCATCTGAATACAATGGAAGGAAGAGACCGGAGGCAGCTTAGGGAATTAAGTGGGAAGATGGTGTGAGCCAAGGCTGCGTCACATGGGATGGAGAGAAATGGAAAGCGAGTAAGAGCCAATTATGAGCTTACGAGTGGCAAACTGTCCTTGGAAATGAAAAAAGCGGATGCAAGGTGCAAAAATATAAAGCTGAGAGGCACTGAGACGACGTATTGGAAAAGGTTGAATGCGTAGAAAGGATCAGGATCTACGTATGGGGATTCCCATTTACACGTGCTGGACTAATATGCCCTCAAAAATGGACTACAGAAAGACTGATGCATAGGCATGCATAAAATTTATCTAGAGGAATTACATAATAAACAATTGGCAAAGCGTTCAGCAAAGTGGATGAAAAAAGTGCCCAAAGCTATACCAGCATTGTTCGACAAACTATACCTGAAAAAACACAAAAATGAAAATAGATATGGATTTGATCTCTGTTTGAAACGCTTAAATTTTGTCACGTTATAGTCAGATCACTACATTTAAGCCATTTATTGATGCCCACCCATATTTCTACTTAGCTTTTCGCATTATCTTTATTTCTTCACCTTGCCAGCCTTAATACTAACCAGCTCTCAACGTGGATAAACTCATGCGTAACAATTTTGTCCATTAGCAGATGTGCAACATTCCATGCTGCAGTGAGTTGGTCACTGCTACTTTTAACAAATCACAATGCCTAATTTCCAGATAATAGAGTGAATCTTCCCCGAGGTCACGAACCATCATTGCCCATTATTTGGAATGGTCCAGCACTCCCATCTGCCGGCTAGCCTATTTGGCAAACAGCCTTTCTTCCCAAATTGGGACCTAGATTACCTCCAATTGCACAGTGACAGCGGCCAAACGGATATCCGTTCCATGGGCATTTCATGCAGTCTCAAGGCGAGAGATGAATAGTCGAGCATGCAATTTGAGCTCTTTAGCCTATATATTGGTGCATATTTTGTCCTGAACCAACAGCAGGCGTCAGCAACAAAAAATAGCCAAGCCGAGTGAGCTCTTGTAGAAAGTCAATTATAATAAGTAAGTTATCAGCAATTTCCAAACGTTTTTAAAAGAACAACAAAAATTGTCCTTAACCATTAATTCCTTGCAGTAGTTTAATGCATTCCTGTTTCTAAAATAAAATTCTTGCTGCTTGAGACCTTAAGTCGACACTGATCGCACTCTTTTACTCAATGACAGTCCTCCCACCGAACCTATTCCCTTTAGTCCCTTCTTTGTGCCAGTGATGATACCCTCATAGTGGTAGACCTTATTACCACCACAAGAGGCACCTAAGCCACCACAACACCACATCAATGTCACCAGTTTTAAATTGACTACCTACATGGAAAGGCTCTGGTGCAGAAACTACTTGATGAATTTTGTGTTCCAGAAGCTGACTTCACCGGCCTAGTGCGCTGTCAGAGTTATGAAATGGTGACATTTTAATCAAGTAACCAATTAAGTAGCCAAGTAATAGAAGGAATGTGCCTATTTTGTGCAAGAACCTAGTTTCAGGCAGTGGCATTTGTAAAATCGGATTCAAGAAAGTTAAATATCAAGAGAATTTACCGGAGTAATCCTCAAGGTAAGAGTGGCTTTAAGGATAGTTCCATCTGTTCTACGAAACAGCACTGCTTAATAGAACCCCAGTTATAAACAGAGATGACCTCCTCACAGGTGGCTTCATTTTGAGGAGGACAACCGCCGTGATAACCACCCGTTCCAATTTAACAGTCGAGCATTGAATTACCGGTGTCGTCTAACCTAATAAATAAAATAACTTAACTGAAGTACAACTGGACTGATGTATAAAAAGGTCCCAAGTAATCAGATTATGCAAATAAAAAGAACTGCACAAAGTGAACCCCTGGAGATGGTACTAAATATAACCGCTACCTGGCAACTAGTTGGCAGCTAACTGACACAAGGAATGCAACCTTTATGTGACGCTGGCAGCTAACACAATGCTCCACCGAAACATGCTGCAAAAGTTATTCGAAAGGCTTTTGACCATAACTACATTCTTTTTAGCAACCCTGGGTATAATTCCTCCTGAACAGTCGACGATCGAATGCCTTGCTGCACCTGATCTATGTACGCCGGGATAAAAGACTAACGGGCACTAGGACACTCATAATTAGCGGTCCCATAACGCTTTCAGGTACTCGTGCTACGTTTTCTCAAACTGCATTTAGAGTTGTATATCAACTCTGTAGGCCTATGGCAGTAACTAAACGCCTGAATTACTTCGCATTTGTCTAAACAGGACTTCGGCGAACGACCCAACGCGGTTATGGACGAAAACACTCCTCATTGAGCACTCACACTATTTTTGTTTGTGCTCACAATACTTGACGTACCAGCAGCTGGCATGCGAAATTTGTATCCTCAATTCATCATCTGTATTAACGAGGCTTCTTTGACTTTGAAAAATTAAAACGAAATTAAATATTTCGTGGATGGCTACAAGTAGAATATTAAGTCTCCTTAAATGGCAAGAACATTTTAACTGAGAAAGGCTACAATGAACCATTATCGCTGCCCTGTTAATGATGAGCATTTTGAACGCTCCTTCCGCAAATTGAAGCCGGGTCACATCTTCACATCCTCGTCTTACGCCGGTCATGCGACGACCTATCACTTTGACTTGCCTGCACAGAACCTAAACCCCTTTTGCCATATGAACTTCTCTCTCAAGTCTAAGGTTTAGTAAAGTATATGCAAAATGGCACCTTCAGTATATAACTCGGCATTTATTGTAAGCTTTTGTAAAACTCGGGTTTCATGATTAAATGCAGACATGCGGTACTAAATTAGCTTGCTAAGGCACTAAAGACCCTAGATTTCCCAAGCTTCGCCCTTTAAAAAATGTGACTTTGTGTAGTTAGCTTGGTGATTACAAGTGAGCAGTTTTGTAGTTTTCAAATGCACTACCCGTCTTCCCCACTTCGTCAAAATGTCGCATTTGTAATAAGTGTTACACTTAGCTCTTATCCCTCTTTACATTATAAGAGAAAGTTAGCGCTTCCAATGTTAAAGCAAGTTTACATGTTCTATTTGCATGCTGCTTATATAGACCAATCGCGGATTATGATGATGGGTTTAAATTCGGCATTTTAATCAAACCATGATGTTTGGATAAACTTGGAATAATTGGTGCATTCGGGGTTGTATTACAGACCACCAGAAGAGCCAGATACGAATTCTCAGACTTTGCCTTTATTTCTATACCATTTGCTCACTTAAGCGCCCAAAAGGGGCACCGTGAGAAAGGTGCTCACATTCGGAACGCCTCTCCTATGGCACAGGATTTGCTCGTTGAGTTTTATTGATAAATGCAGCCACGATTCTGTAAGGACGATGATAACCAAGTGCTTAACGTATAGACTGCAAACTGGGAAATAACGTTTCTAAAAAATGAAATTCAATGCGTTGAATCTTGGCAATTCCATCGCAATAACTCCAGCTTGACTAAAAATGCTGCAGTGAAAAATGAAGGTGATAATAGACCTTGAGTGAACACACCCACCTACTTCAAGAACGTTTTGTGCGGCATGCTAACCTTTATATTTTTACAATGCCTTGTGAGATGCTCTCTTCCCTTGCCGCACAATAATGCTGGGCAGGAATAACGAGTGAAGGGCTATCAGAGGACCTAATTCAATCTTATTTTTCTCTCTCGATTATGCTCTGAAGAATAAGAGGTTAATAAATTTAGCCCTCCAAAACGCCTAATGTACCAAAAGTCTTCATTAGCACACGGCCACTGTAAAAAATATAAATAATTGAAATGCCGAACAACACGTTCTTAGAGTAAGTGGCATGCCTTTCATATAAGCCTTACGGTCTCCGGATCACAGTGTAGCCACCAAGTGAATTGACTGAATTGTTGGCATTTATGAAAAGCGGAAATTAGCTGATGGACAAAATGAGTGAGGAGAGATGAATGGCTGAATAGGTGTTGCGCTGAAAACTTCTGAGACTTGGGGATAAGTAAAACCAGCCACTTCTAATCAAACCCTCTGCTATCTCGGTGTGTTTCATGCCTGAAATTTAAAGTGCTTTGCTGGAAAAGATCAAGGAACAGCGTGCAAACTGTAGTTGACAGTAAGTTCTATTTGCAATCGACTTCTCTACTCGGTAGTGTATTTTGCATACTTCAAGCAATCATTATCAGACTATGGCTTTGTTCGTATAATTGCATGGAAACCGTTACGTTAAAATGGTTATTCGTCAAATCATGTGCTGCCGGCTTCACTACATATAACGAACCGTGACTCCTCAGAATCGGCTGCTATATTTCTAATTCTCAAGCGAGTAGGAACTAGGCGGATGTTTCGCGAATGGGTAACGTCTAGTCTGGGCGATACGCGAAGTACCAATGTGCTAGCATTATTCTGAGTTCAGCCCAGCATCTCAACTTTGAGGGCGCAGGTTCTATATACCGCGATTTCACCGCCACGCAGTCAATACATAGTGACTTCTCCCTAACTGTAGGCCCTAGTAGCCTCCATTCACTTCTCTCTACCCACTTTCTTTAGTTCTCCCTTCCATTCTCTTGTTAAATATGATCTTATTGCATCCCATTTGTTTGCTTTCTTCGTCATCAACGGTGGCAACAATTCTGCACAAATAAAGATATAGCAAGCATGCAACGTAAACTCACTAGTCCGTCATCTGAAGGAGCGCCAAAAATGTACATGTTTTTGGTACTTTGAATGTGATGGGTCTTTGTCTGAGTTTTTTGGGTGGAGGTGGCTTGTGAAGAGGTTGAGGGAACGAGTCCGTGTGGCCTAATGGACAGGGCGTCTGTCTTCTAGGCAGAAATGAGTCCAGCCACGGACGTTTTATTGGTGCCTGTACAAATCCAACCATTCCTCTTTTAGCAGCACCAGTGAGAGTCGAGTGTCACGCTGCTCGCTCACCAATCACCTCATTTCCTGAGTGGGTTAAACTTCCTACTTTATCGCACCCACATCTGCGGCTTCACGTTACATGCACGCACAAAAGCGAGTAGCTGCAAGGGCATGTTAAATGACGGAATTTATGAGCTGACCTTGCGTGCCATTGCCTCATTGTACACACATTAGTGTCCACAGAAACTTGACCTCAAATAACAGGACACAAATTGACCGGTTTTAGTAACTACATCATGAAACTGCCAAAAACGACATGAATGCTTGATTATGGGAGGGAGAAAAGGAACAATGAATGCTCTCCAATCGCAATGACATTCTCAAGAGACGTTGTGGGAGCCGCTGCCGCCCTCGCTGTGTACCTCACTATCTTGTCGATTTGGAATTTCCTTCGTAAGAATTGCCTAACCACACTTGTTTAAGGGGTCGCTTAACGTCTTGCCTTTATTGGGAAGGCTGAGAGTAAGTCTGTCACTTTCGAGTGATATTGGACCGAGCTGCGGATTTTGAAGTTGTGGTGGTCATCAGTTGTTGGGGAAGCTGCAAAACAATGGTAACGAAAACATTTACACCGATTCGAGCCGCAGTTTTGCAAATACGTGTCAACTGATAATCCAAGCCGTCTTTAATTATGGCTCAAACCATGTTTTGTGCATCACACGTTTAAACCTTAAAACATGTAGGATACGGATGGCATTACCTCCCAGACTCACACGTTATGATAATAGCACGCTGGAACACGAATAATCAGGGTTAGTGGAACGTGATCAGGCCATGGATGTCTATGAGATGGCGCACTTTTGTCAATTCGTGCAGTTGCCTCCTGGTCCGTGGCTTTAGCTATGCAAAACAACCATCATTCTCTTCATGCCAATCATTCTTGCGTCATTCTGACGGAATTGCCGGCAACATTTGTTAAATTTGAGTCCACAGTCCCATATCGCAAGTTACTGTGCCATGGTTTTGAATACATTGTCGTTCCACTTAAAGGAATCCAGAAGGCGCGGGCACTGAGGCCCTTAATGAGCAGGGCTACTACGGCAAAAATGCGGCCACTAAACAGGATGTAAGTATGGAATGTGCAAGGACTTTTATGACCACACAGTGTCAAGCTAACAAATGTGTCAGTGGACCATTCTGAGGTTATGATTAAAATAGCTCCCGGCAAATAATGGAAATTAGAGGGTCAATATGAAACTGAGGTGACCGATGGAACCTGCAATGCAACACAAGCAGGTCGTACACCTCTCTCCACTTCCTCGTCAACGATGCGTAACCCTCACCGCATTTTCAGTTTTGTCGTCTTCCGATGGCGATGTTTTACTTTCCTTCGCCCAGCATCATTAATGCCCTTCTTCCCAAACATTTACATTTAATGCTTCCTTCCACCTCTACACACTCTACTTTCCTCGCATGCAAATGATGTTGCACGTAAAACAGGGGCACCCTTGTTACTTGCAGCTCATACGCGGTCTTGCGCCTGCCAAAGCGGTGCTGCATGCTCTTAGGATCTTGGTGATTGGTTGGTGGACCAGCCAGTTCTCCAGACTTTTAAGACTGTTACTGTGGCAAAGTTTGTTCACTTACGCGTAATTATGGAGTCTTTGACTATGGTGCCAAAGTAATGATCTGTAGACTTGGCGCATGTATCGACATCTTAAGGGCCATAGGGGATAGCAAAACAGGATTACGAATCTGCATAACGTTGGGTGTCGAAAAATTAAGGCAAGCTGCACAAAATTTTGCACAGGAGTTAGAAACACAGTGAATTCCAATGCTAGAATGTGAGAGAGCTAGGCCCATCATCTAAGGATGCATTCAAAACAGGCGTTTTCGTTACACACTTTGTTAAAGTCTCGTTATCACTGAATAGATAGCACCAAATTGTAAGATTTCCTTTTACGAGGTATGGACTCTCTTCAGTTGTTATCCGGGTGTTACATGGACTAAAATAACCTTTTGTGTGCTTCATTCTACCCAATCTCTAATGGCACTGTACTTGTTGAGTGAATGGTTTTAATGCAATGCCTTGTTTTTGCTCTAGACAGCTAAGCTCGGATGGTTTTCGACCTTTGGAGCAATGGTTTAGCATCTATCCTCTCATGACTGGTCCCAATAAAACAGGCTTAAATAAATGGGACGAGAGGCATGCAACTCTCTACTTTCCACTTCTTGCAGAATCAGCTGACTTACATCTGTCTTCGCCTATTGGTTAAAACAATGAATTTTTGCATTTTCAGCTTTGTGAGCCTAGATTGAGCTAATCCAACATATCAGCTTCAATTGGCGTCATCGTCATAAAGAATGCAATGACCGGGTCATCGTGACAGAATTCCTCGACAGGTATATATTATTTGCGACCGCACTAAGCAGCCCTTCTGCAGCTGCTGCATTGGGCTTCGCATACGGGTTCACCAGAGCTGCTGTCCTACTCATCAAATACTTCTTTTGTTCCAATTCATTTTTTCCCCAGCTCATCAGGTGGTAGACTTTCGGTTAACATTTTCTTTGCCTATTCATTTGGCCACTGACTTACTTGCTCTAGTAGTCCTAGTAGCCATCGTAGCTGGCTCACTTCCCAAGAGATCCATTTCTTTCCGCATTCTAGACATTCGTTCTGTAAATTAACATTGTTTCCTAAGTCGTGGCACACTAGATCGCAACAGGTATGTTTGCGCTTGCAGCCTGTATTTGTACCAGAATGCGACACAGATGACTGAACTGACAGAAACGTTGGTTTTTCAGGCAACCAAAGCCATCTACTAAGAGGCAACCGCGCATAACGGCAGAAAGCTTCCTGATCTTACTGCAGCGATGCAATAATTGTTGACTTTTGAGTCATCCTTTATAAATACTTGGAGAAGGGAATTCAGGTTTCCAGGCAGACCATTAGCTAGTTACCTTAGTCGCAACTCACTGACTCCAGATTATTTTCCGTTTCAGCTACAAGGCTCAACGGTTTAGCTTGTTATCATCATTAAGTGTAAATTTAGAAAATGTTATTGTCCTTGTGCCGCATTTTTCCTAATTAAGAATGTGTAATGCACACAATACTAGGTTTTTCATTCGCATAAACCATTGAGATCATCACTAGGCATACATTTGTTGTCCCGCAACTCATTTTGGGCGGCATCTTCCGTAGCGAATGCTTGCAGCATCTACACAAACAAATGATTTCCTCAACCTCAAACTCTATGGTTTGATTGCACACCACTTTGGTGATAAATGACTTATTCTGAGTTTTCGTAATGCTTGTGGAGCTTTGAGCGTACCCTTAAACATATAATGCTAGGCATCCAAGGCGATTCCCAAATGGACGTATTTGTAAGGCATTTTCGGGTAAAAATAGGAGTCCGGCCAACGCATTTTGAGATGTTTGTTGTAATAAGTAGTGCATTTATTAGCCTCTTCCTCGGTTTGGTATTTGTGTTGTCGGTAGCGCTGTGCCGGAAAGGCGGGAAGTGAGTCTCTTTAGCTTTCGGTGGATCATTCCCTAAGCTGCATTGCCTCAGATCCAAAATATTGCTGCACACATTGCATTGCATAAGTCGCCAATTGGTCCACCATTTGTAACCCTGCAGAGTTCCCTCTGACTTTATCTTTGTTTTGTGACTACAGTGCCAGAATATGCCCGCTTCACCGGTAAACAAGTTTTAAAAGATTGAGCGTCACGGTGGAAAGGATAGGCACAAAACCTACTAAAATTCGTAAGAAGTTTGAAAATCTACATCCCTAACTGAACAGTTGTCCTACAGAGCAGTACAATCTGTGAAGTCCGTTGAGGGAATGAAACGAAGTCAAGCGGTGGCAAGGCTTTAAAATGACTTCATTAACTCTACCCAAATATCGATACGCGTTAATGCCTAAATGGGTCCAACAAGGCCTTAATATTGAGGATTATCACAGCGAAAACTTTTGGGGTCCTTGTTCTTGAAATGCTATTACCTGGATAATGACAAGTGCGTCAGCACATACATGTGAAAACTTTCCAAATCAGGAAAATTTTTATTGCTGAAAGTGTCATAATTTCAGCTAAATAAGAACGTGAAGTAGTCAAAAATTATTGCGCCTCAAATAACTGCGAAAAATGAAATAATATTTTGACATCTTTGCTGACGTTCTTCTAAATTCCATTAATGTTGGCCAAAAGCCGAATTTTTTTAACAAACTGTCAAACAGTAATAGTTTATAGCTTCCTGAATGCTTACAAGAAGTAACGCTTAATGTCAGGAACATTTTAGGCTTTGAAAGCTTCAAATCTTCGCAAGAAAGTTTTAAATCCAGCTGCGACGTTTGTGTGCCTACGCATTATCTGGAATTTTTGCATGCATGAGACCATCTGACCAATCAAAGCTACCATCTTTTGCCAGTGATTCCGGAAAAAGATATTTTTCATATTTCACACCCAAATAATGCAACTGATCTGTGGTGGTGGTTAGGATATTGGCTACCAGCTACTAGATGTTTCTTAAAATTACAACGCCAGTCAATAACGCGACATACATCGGAGACAGTCGATGTGAACACCCTCATCTCCTTATCTAACCTCGTCTTCACTTTTTCCGAGCCTTCTACCTCCAATCAGCGTTGCTCGCGCTTACTAACTAACAGAAATGCAAATATTCTCAGCAGCATTGCGGATAGTCTAGATCGCATAGATTGCCACCCTACTCTTTAAATACCCACTTCTACATCTTACATGGCCTAACATCGGCAAAATCTGTGTACTGTGCAGACTCTTTTCATCATTTTGAGTGTTAAACAGCTGCGAAGTAGTTAAAATAAAAAACCTCAAGGAGAATAGAAAGAAACGGCTCTAAGTTTTGCTTTCTTTGGTGAATTCCTGCATTGAGTTTCAAAACACGTATGTGGACGGTACTCATTGTTTTATAGCACCTGAGACAAAGTGTGTTTACATCAATGTATATGAAACCGAACACATTTCGCGGTCAACGTGTATCCATTGATTGGACTTTGCGATTAGCTAACTGTCTAAAGGGGTGCTAGGTCGAATTTTGGTCGTGAAAGTGACCATTCTTGAACTGATTGCCAAGAGCAGCAACTTTGCGTTTGTGTTAGATTTATGTTAATGTCACTTCTCTGGTGCATGCATGAAGTGGCTGAGACCTTCCTGCCTTCTAGACTAAATTGCACTTTAAGGCGCTACTCTCAAAGCTATTTGCGTACCCACGGCAAATTTTCTTAACGTCAAGATGGTCTTTCATTAATTTTGGCATGAAGCCTTGGTGAGGACGGTGTAGATATGACGGAATATTGGCAACAGGGATTCGCTGCCCTAAATGCAGGTAGCGAAGTGGTGTTTGGGGTCGCAAAGGACAACGGCAGCCGTCTTCCACCTGGGGCCTGACCACCAAGTCCGCGGTTGGAGTTGGTAAATCACTGACTGCAGCTTTAAGAATAAGCAATTCGACTTTTCTGAGTGATCTAATAACGCGGTAATTTTTAAAGCCGAAAGTTGTGGGTTCAAGTTCCGCTTAGGGTGAGTCTCTTTCGACGCAGTCGTTCAGATTGTTCTGGTGGTCAACCTTTCGCTAAGACTGGATATCAAGCCTTATGGAAAATGGCAACGTATTTGTGCCTTTCGCATGAAAAGCACTGCAATCAAGTAGATGCTGGTGCCGTGATCGTCCAGCGATCAGGACATCGCGTTGCGACCTCGCGAATCAGCGTTCAGATCCTGGTATGGCACCTCTTTCACCGTCTCTCCTTCTATTACACTGCGTCCACTCACCTAAAGATGTATGCGCTCATCGAATCCATCGCCCGTTTGTTAACTTGCTTACACATACTGTAGGGGAGGATAAAATGCTGGTGTCCATTTACAACATTGAACCCCTAAGCTGTAATGGTAGCAAAAACGACCAAAAAAGGCGTTGATAGTAACGGCTGAAGAACCAAAACCGTGCACTTATTCAGCACACACACACAATGCATGAGTGAGAGCGCACCCTAAGAACCGATCCCTTCAGGTCCCTTACGATAAAAGCCTGAGCCTCTTGATCCGAAATCCCGATCGCTGACCACCATACGATATTACCGTCACCACTTTTGTCACCAAGGCAAGTAGAGTGGTTCCGATCCCCCCTCCTTACCGTTGTCACCAGCTGGCACATCTATTTTAAATGCCAACCATTGCAAATGCAGCCACTACCACTGCTGCAAGCGTTATCAGTATTAGAAGTGATTTTTATAATGACGAAGTTGATGGCATCGCCGCATTGCTGTTACAAAGAATGGACTGGCGCGAGAAGGAGGTGTGTTGTTTGATTGTGGCAAATAGTGGTGCGGAGGGATAACGTTTAACGGCGGAGTAACCATTGTCGAGTCCGTGGCCTAATGGATAGGGCGTCTGACTACGGATCAGGAAACTACGGGTTCTAATCCTGTCGAACTCGTAAAATTATTCATCTGCTCTGCTCGTACTAGCACCGTGCCCATGCAACTACTAATCGCAGGAGGTTTGGTGGATGGTCTATCTACTTTGACAATAGAGGAGAAAAAGCATTCAATCGGACTAAAACCGCAGTAGGTGGAAATGGTACCACGCCTATTGAAGGGTTCGAACCCTAGGAGTCCACGTTATTAGGATAACGCTCTAAACTATCGATCCGCCTCACCGGCACAACCCTCTACCTTCTTCACCTCATCCCACCCCTTTTATCCCCTTCACTTCCTCTACCACCTACCTCCCGCTACTTCACATTTACACTCACTCCCACGCATTTACATTTTACGTCTATTTTATCCTTCCCCCAGCCCTTCTTTCAATCACGCTTATTGCCATTTTCTCTCCTCCGACCAGAGGCTATGCATTGCTGCTACGTGGCAGTTAACTTGTGACCACTATTATCACGCATTGTCCAGACTTTCAGCCATATTTGTAAACAGGTCGTGCTTGCATTGCACTTTTAAATGCACAGACAAGTGTCTCAGGCATTGCAAACAGCGCTGTGGTGTGAACAATGGGGATGAAGGAGTGTAGATGACGTGAGACAAAGGCAATGAGAGGAAGCGCAAAGGAATAGGATGCTATACGTGGCTGTGTGTGTGCCGGCATAAAAATGTGAGAAGAGAAAGAAGGAGGGAGGCAGAAGGTAAGTATTGATGGAGGAGGCTGTAATGGAAAGGGCGGCGCGTAAGGGAATGAGGGAAGGAGAGAGATATGTGAGGGGAAAGAGGTGTGGACGGAAGGAGGATGGGACAAAGTGGATGGAGGTTGAAGAGAATTGGTTAGGAGAGTGTGTAAGAAGAGAAAGGGGGTGATGCAATGTGTGGTTGGCATAGGAAGGCGAGAGATGTGAAGTTGGAGAGTGAGGAGAAAACGAGTGCAGGAGGTGGTAGCCTTCGACTTCGGCAACGGTAGGGATTGAGCTACGCGGTTGCGGGTTAGCTCACGCACCAGTGAGCGCTGTAGTACACGTCGCGTCACTGGCACGCTTTTTGCTTTCCACTTGCCTACAATGGTCTTTACTTCACCCTCCTCATTCCTTTTGTTACAATTTTTGTTCCTCTCTAACTATCTTTTTCCTTACGCATAGTGCTCCTTGGGCCCTAGTTACTTTCGATATATTTACGTCTTTTTGATGCCTTCATTTCTTATCGTTTTCCTAGAAATCACTTCCGGATTGATGTGCTTAACCAAACCGAAGTTTTTAATCAATAGCCCACCCGCTGATGAAAGGACTTTGCAAGCATGCATGATTAGCCGGACCCGTTAAATCGGTTTCAGATCTGCAACATCTAAATAAGCACTTTTGGATGTCGCATTTTGGTAAATATTTTCTCTTCTGGACATGATCTCATCAATAGAACAGAGTTATTCGCGATAGTATTTTGGAGCCAAAGTATTTGATTTTCTTTGCAAGATGGTGATTTTTTTAACTAACCGGCGTCACCAGACTACAACTGCTTAGACCAGATGGTTACAGGGGATAAGTGATTGTTTTGACAAATCTAGCTCCTATTTAGCTTCAGAACCGAGTTAAACCAAGTCCGGTTTCAACAGAATCGGGAAAGAGAGTAAAGAGTACTGCATCAATACTGGCGTTTGTGCTTCGCAAGCCTCAGAAGTTGACCTAAACGAATCTTACTACACACCGCGAAGACTTAGCCAAATATCAGCTACATTTAAAGGGATACTGTGGTTTTGTCACATCGGTTGTGCACATAACAGGTCTAAAGATATCGGGCTTTGGAAAATTGAACTCTCCAAAGATGCCTGATGCCGGTGTAAGGCAGTCTAAATATCGTACAAGAACTGCACACCGCTGTTTTTAGTGGCGCAGATGACATTAAAGCTGCAGCACGAAATTGGGATGACCACCGCTCTAACAGCATTCATCAATGAGCAGCAGGAACCAATATGCGCCAAATAAGCTACTCTCCGTGCCCACACGGCTCCACCTCCCGCATTGTCTAGGATCTTGACATCACACCAATGACTCACGTCAACAAGTCGATAACCCCATCGACAGACACCAAGGAGGCAGCGTTAGTGGCCGAAACATCAGTTTTGGTGTCCTCGTTTTCAGATGCTATTGGAACCGTCAGTACTTCAGCTACAGCCTTGGCCAACCACTCATCGACGGTGTCAATGAGTCCGCAATTAAGAGGCTTAATCAGAACCGAAGTCTTGGTAAAATAAACAAAGATCAAAGATATTGTAGATGTGCGCCTCCATATAAGAGGCATTGGCCGTGTTAGTTTGATCTCACGTCGACAGTCAAGTTGAGTATACTGTAGCAAGAAATTGAGGGTGATGAAGACGAGAAACCGTAGTCTGGAGCTCAAGAAACAGTCAAAGTGCGAAGTGTTCTGCACCATCAACATATTTTCCACCAATATGAAGAGCATGGCTTTGAGAATAACGCACCGCTTACCATGCATAAAGTATGAAGGGACGTATAGGCAAGCGGTATAGGCATATTATGAAACGAATTTGCCCACTCGTTAACTGTAAATTAATCTTACCTGAGAAATGCTATAAGTAGTAGCAAAGGCAAGATTTGTATTTAGGATTGCTGGATAAAACCTCAAAGATCATCAGATAATGTCCTTATAGGAATGCACTTCATGCAAAGCAAAAGGCCAACACCATCATGCGTACCTATTGAAGCCCTCTATTTACAGAAACTCACCAGTTTTTATGTAAGTGAAGCCTCCTGATCCAAAATCAGAAGCACCTGCCAATACCAAAGACCTCGCACAAAAATGAAAATTTAAGTCAGCCACGCAATAGCAGTTCGGCATAACAAATGAGCACGATTTAAATCTGTCTTTACAGAGCAAAACAGGTCTTCAATCTTAGCTTCCTCTTTCTATAACATTTGTTACAGTGAATACAATGCCGGAACTTAACAGTGCTAACAGATTTACATGCATTTATCTATATTTTCTAAGAAAAGTGTAGATCACAGTAAAATGAATAAAACATATTTACAAAAGGGTAAAAATTATGAGTGGCAAGTTTGTCTGTGAGCGTATTAGTTATACAATGCTTAGCTTAACTACCCGAATTGGGTCAGCCAAATTTCTCTTGTAATTGATCTGTAACAGTTATTTTGCTTAAATGCGCTTTGTAGGCCAGATGCGGTTAGACAATTTCAGCTTGGTTGTGGATGCTCGAGGTTCCTCTTAAGAGCCTGATGCTGCTTCGTCGCAAGCACCTCGTTCTCATACTTCCTGCTTCTATCACGATAATTGTCTCGCAACACCCAGCCTTTTGATAGCAGTGGTGGAAGAAGGAAAGAGGAGGAAAGCGAAGCACCCTATGCACTGGTGGCGGCATTGGTGAGCCTTATCCACTTCAAAGAAGGCATGAGTTTTGAAGACTGGACGAAAAGCGTTGGGTTTGGCATCCACTTAGATTTTAGAGGCAAACTGTAGCATCCCGAGACTTCCCTTATGGTAAAAGAAGTCATGGTACCAGGGCAAAATGCATTTTCTGAAAACAGGGGGCTTGGAGGCTGTTGGCACGACCCGGATACTGGCCAACCGGCTGGTTGAATTTGGCCACCGAAGTGACCGGAACCGGCAGTTTGAACGAAGTATTACACAGACAGTGCTGCTGATCCTCCGCATTCTTCCGCAAAAGCTATTTCTGGCAGCGATCAACACAGGTGTCACCGCTGACTTCAACATCGACCATTGCCGCAAAACGCTGGCCCCTCTTGCCATTGACAAGCGGGAGCGGTGGCTGGCGCGCGAGTTTCCCATCCAGGCCAAAAGGTAGGCGAAGGCGGAGAAGAGTCGCTAAGAACCTCCAATTCCTAGCGGAACGGGTTTTCAGAGTTTCTCTTCCAGATTAGGTGATCAACTCTGTGGTCGTTTATTTTTGAGCGAGAGTTCGGCCGCCAACCATCGCAGCAAAGCCCCACGCCGTGAAGACTAGCGATCTCAATGAGTTCATCGAGGCTGCGACCAGGAAGCTCCAGGGACTTCTCCTGACACCAACGTTCCAGGCGTCCAACCACCGGCCTAACTAAACACGCCTTCGTTGGACTTTATCGCACAGTGCTCCAAGAGCAGGTAAGCCGTACTATTCCTTATCCTGCTTACCTCCGAATGGTTCCTGTACATTTATGCTAATACCCGGCAAGGTAGAAGGATATCTCCACCGATTCTACTTTACTTGGGTGAAGTCAAGTCCTTATTGATTTTCTAAGCTTTCTCAAGTCTGCACAGCAAGTATTGCACCGACCCTTCTTCTATAAAACTACTCCCAGCCGTTGAAGTCGCAATGGGGAAGAAAACTGGACGGCACAATTCATTGTGTGCCCAGAATTAGTTTGATATATAATACTCGGCATTTATTTCCCTCGCCAGACCAAAACCATCCTGAATTCCGCAGAAGGTAACCTTACGATCCAACAGTACAGAGAAACAGACTCAGTTGTTTCTCACCCGAAAAAGGAAGCAGACGAAGTCTGCAGTGCCCTTAACGAGTCTGTGGGTATTGTCGTTAACAACTTCGGTGAGCCTTGCATACGGCTGATGCACATCACTGACGGTGGAAGAAAGTAACTGCGCTCACTACTGAATAGGTTTTCGAATATGTTCGTCTGGCAAAGAACAAAACTTTCACTGACAAATATTTTTAAAATATACCACTAACACTGGTAGAGCTAGACCCATATGGCAATCATGAGACGCATACTACCGCCTCTCTTGGATAAAGTGAATCATCTAGTAGACGAGATGAGCAAAGACAGGGTTACAAAGCCATCCAAGTCACCGTGGACCTCCCCAATAGGGCTGGTAAAGAAAAGTGAAGGCAGTCTACGCCGTGTATCGACTACAGAGCACTAGATGCCCTAACTAAGAAGGATGCTATACCGCTATCTCGTAGTAGTGACTTATTCGACTCCCTGCATGGATCAAGGTGGTTTTTCACTCTGGACTTACAATCCGGCCACTGGTAAGTGGAAGTAGTGGAACGAACAGAGAGAAGGCAGCTTTCGTAGTGCCAAACGGGCCCTATAAATTTCGGCCAAATCCTTCGGAATCTGTAATGCCGCAGCTACATTTTAGCGCCTAATGCAGAAGGCACTAATAAGGCTTTTTTTGAAAACACTGCACAATCTACCTCGATGACAATCTTGTCTTTAATAAAGGCTTGCGGGAGCACAATGCCCATCTTAAACTTTGTGCTGGTCGTCTCCGAGATGCGCCATTCTCTTCAGCCTTTGGTCACTTTTCTGAGGTACACAGTCTCGTTGTATGGGATAGTGGTCACAAAAGATCGTACAAAACAAGCGTGAACCTGGCCGACACCAACCAGTCAGACGGGCTCCGCAGTTTTTTCGGCGTGGCCAACTACTATGAACGTTTCGTGAAAGGCTTTGCCAACATCGCCAGTCCTCTGCACAAGCTAACCGAGAAGCAGGCGGAAAAGTATTTCAAGTGGGAGAATGAACGTAATGAGACCTTTAAGGAACTAATGCGAACGCTCTGCCAGCGACGTAGTGTGGGTGGTGTACTTTACAACAAGACAAAGAAGGCAGGGAAAACGTCTTGACATACGCCTGTATCAGACTTAGCATAAAGTGGGACAGAAAAGTGCATCGAGGACGTGAACTTTTGACGTCTTGCAACGGTTCAACACTTGAAGCACTAACTGATAGCCCAACAGCTCATAGTGAGAACGGATCACCAAGCGCTGACCTGGTTAAGAACAATGAAGGAGCTTGACCACCTAGTTGCACACTGGTACGAGGAAGAACTACAACAGTATGACTTGACAGTGCAGTACAGAAAAGGGACTACGCATAGCAGCACGGATGCATTGTCCTGCAGACCTCTTTCAGAAAGGGATAGTAATATAGTGAACATGCTATTTTTGAGCGATACGGCCTTGGTATAGGGGAGGTGTCTGGCGCCCTTGCATAAATCCACTGCTGAAGAGATTAACTCGCCCAGCAAAGCAGTCGGATGGATACGGTGACAGTGGTCCAAACTCCCCTGGAGGATGAGGTTTCTTGGTATCAAGAAGACGCCACACATCCCAAGTGCCTAGTTGTTTTAGGTCCTTTGATGCAAACGGTCCCCAAGAGTCGTATGAGCATTTGGGTATGTAGGCGAGAAAAATGTGGTGGGGCCTGGATCAAAACGCTACCGTTGGCCCTCTATCACCCCCAAACGCGCTAGACTTCTGCCGAACCTGCATCACTAGCAGCAGTCTCAGAGATTTCACTCCACAGCAATCACGCCCCTGCAACCCATGCTATTAGGGTTCCCGGGCAAAGGAGTAGGAGCAGACATCATGGGCCCTCTGCCACTTACCAAGATGGGAAACCGCTATTTTCGGTTATGGTTGACTACTTCACAAAATTGGCCGAAGCAGAACCAATGAAGTCTCAAGACGCCGAAACAGTCGCGTCAACCTTCTTTAATCGTTTGATCTGTCAACACGTAGTGCCCGAATCACTTCATGTGGTCAATGTCGGTACCAACTTCTAAAGCCGACTCTTTTTTGAACTACGCAAGACTTTTGAGATCGCAATGACGCTCAGGACGCCTGGATACCCGCAAGGCAACCGACAAGTAGAAGGAACGAATCGCACAATAACAGGATTCTGAAGGCTTCCACTAAGGGAACACAGCCTGAAGATGGAGTAACAAGCCTAGGAAGCGCTCTCCTCACGGGTGTTTTCCAGTTCAAGATGTTCACAAGCTGCGAAATGAGAGCTCCCTTGACATCTTCCTACCCAGTGAGGAGGCGACAACCAGCAATGCGCGGAGTACGTAACAAGTGGGGGGAACCCCACAATACACTGGTTTTGTTACGAGAGAGTACACAATGCTTTTGACCGCATAAACGAAATCAAGTGTTGGAAGAGATTAACGATACTACCGACCACCTCGTAGAAAGCAATCGTAACGTAGAGAAGTGCAAAAGTACTGATAAATGTAGTCGCCTAAAGTAAATTAACTTTTAACAAGATAAATTATTGGCGATTATTTAGAATTAGCTAGCGATTGCTTTGGCTGTCCAAGACGCCGACATAATGCACGTATTATGTATTAAACATTCGGAAGCACACGCCTATCAAATTTTAATTGAAAATCTTGCGGTGTTCCGATTGCTCGCACCTTAGCGAAGAAAGCGTTTTGCTTCTTTTTTGTAGACAGGTCTTACCATGCATCCATAGATCAAAAAATAACTAAGAAGTTTGTTAAATCATTCTAAAATTGGTCTTTGTGGAAGAGAAATGCCCATAGAATTGACCCAAACGCAAGTGTCCTACTAGTACACGCCACTTAGGACATCCACCTAGCAGTCCGTAGAGTTAAAACCGTCTGTAATAGTAGCCTATCTGATGCGCCAGCGCATGAGTGCAGTCATGCAGTGCTAAGATTGAAATTATAAAAGCTAACCATTCCAGCTAATCCATTTCGTGTTCCAACTTTTGGGCGCAAATAAACATCACGCTAACTGATTGGCGCACTCATTCTAAAAGCTAGTGTTTTTCAATTTAACGGACTTCTTATTCCAGTCGCTGACTGCAGAGATGACCTGGAATTTTTAAATGCACGCAAACTTCAGTGTTGAAGAGGACGGCAAAGGCAAAACCAAGTGCCTAGCACTGAGCTTAATGCATCTCAGGGCAAAATATTCGCAGTAGTTCTAACTTATTGACAATTCGTGAGTATATGTGGTGAGTGAGTAGCAAAACATGAAAATTAGGTTTTAAAGGATGCCATCTGTAAATTGCAACCTTTAATCCTCTTCATTTATTCGCTCACGTGCGGTCTTGCAGAAGGTTTGGGTAAGAACGAATCTATGTGAGCTGAGGCATCATTCGCCGAACATGTAAATTGAAGTGAGCAAACTTCGTCAATTTCATGGTAAGTAAATTTGCTTAAAGGTTAGTTGCTGCTCACGAACACAATCCTACTTAAAGGTGGT